>APFE031698776.1:0-22685 GCA_000404065.3 Pinus taeda | reverse complement strand
CTCTCCTTTTCTAGCTGTTTAAAATTGCTGCATAATCAACCCATTTAATACCACTTCAACCAACCCATGCCTTCCATTTAAAACATCCATCCCCTCAATTAATCTCCTACCTCAAGCAATGGAATATGTGTCCTTTTCTCAACCATTTTTAATTTAAAATTATATAATTACAAGGAGAAATTTTTACAAGTGGGAGTTACCCACAGGGGATTTCACACCCCCTTATACTAATCCCAGTTTAATTAGAGGTGTTACTTTTTATTAACCAACCTCCATTGTCTTGTCGTCAAAATAGGGTTATGAGGTTACAAAATTTCTCCTTTTCCAAATTTAACAAAATTAACTTTGGCTAACACTATCACACTCAACTCATCAAGAGCTTTTGACTTTAGATTTCATCCTAATCCAACTTTTGTATTCAAAATTATGCCCATTTAAAGTTTGGCCCCCTTTAACCTTTCCAAATTAGCAAGCCTGCCATGTGGTAACAAAGTTCCACGTGGGCCTACTACATCTCCCATAGATAATTTGGGTTCCACCATATCATTGTGCCACATCACCCTCGCACCTTCGAGCTTTATCTCTTGGGTGTACTCTATCTCCAAACCGATGTGGTACGACGTAAACATTTCACACCAAGTGGTGGAATAATTCCCTTTCTTGTACCTTTCGTTAGATCACAACATTACCATTGCGGTGCACATAGATTTGACCTCCATGGTGTGAAAATAATCTTTGTGTTAATTAATGGATAGGATATCCATTACATTCCATCTATCTACTTTGTAGGTCAGTCATTTCTATGGCCCATTGAAAAATGGAAATATTGAATTCTTCCATGGTTCATACTTTGTGATTACTTCAGGATAATGACATTTGGTCACATGGAATTCCTAAAGAACGCCACTTCAAATTAATCCTCGGGCCCCACTGGGTCCTAGATTTTTGTGACAATCTCTAATTCCCTATGTAGTGATAGTGAGGATCTCTGTTGTGGTTTCCATCTATAGTTCCAACTTATCCAGATTGGTAAGACTCTTTATTACACCTATGTCGTACGACATTTATGTTGGAAACATGAGACAAGAAATTTCCTATATTGGAATCTCTGTCAACCATGACCCTTTTTACAAGAAACTCCCAGGTTCTCTCGGCGTGGTATGGCATAAATATTTTCAGTGGTGATGGGTATTTCCCGTTCTTGCTCTCTATCGACTCAACTCCTTCATTTATCAAAATTATCCCTTAGAAAATTTGCAGGGTTCACTTGGCTAGATCGCATGCCTACTCCCTTCAAGGCTATCTTGAAGTCTCAGTAACTTCAATAATGATGACTAGCCATCCCGCCCTAAGTAGCATAATATCAAAAATGTATATTGTGTCTAAAAATTATAAACTAGCCATCTCATGTAAGAAAGACTCACAAGGTCCCTTAACATTCCATGTACAACATTGAACCATAGAGCTCATAGCTCTAAGACATTGAGACTACCACTCCACTATAGTATAAATTCTCATGGGCTTAAGCACACCATATAGTTCCATGGAAGTCATTAAACAATCATTCATAGTATCATCTACAAGCCTTCAACAACCTCTTCACTACCATTATTCATTGATTAATGCAAGACTTGTAATGGAAAACACATACATAGCCAACATACTAGTTTCATAAAAATCAACATTAACATGTAAGTGAATAACCATTCGGGAGCATATAATCCCTATAAGACTCCTTAAGTTCTTTAGAACCATGCAAACCATTCACAAACCATTGCATTGCAATACAAAAATATACACATTTCTCTTAACAGTGCTAATGTATCCATTTCCACAAAGTAACAACAATCATCATTATCATTACATGGAAATAAACAAGTTATAGGTAAGGATATTATCTTAATAACTGGACGAATGGAAACTAAGAGAGGGATTTCAACTATCCTCCCAACTGTAGGCCATGTGCATTGCTATCCTTTCTTATAGCTGAGCATCCCTAAGCTAGATTCAGAGCATAAGGAGTAGAGTGCCCAAGAGAAATTTACACCATTTATTCACAACACATGGAAGTTTAGAGCACACAGTGCCTCCACCGAACAACTAGTAGTCTAGAGAACATTATGTCTCCGAACAAATCACAATTTATGGAGTCCATAGCTCAAGGTGCTCCACCAAACCAACCACCATAGGAGTTGAGAGCCCAAAATACCTCCACCTACTTCACACTTCAGTATTCTAGATCCCACAATGCCTCTAATTGTCTCATGCAAGAAGCCAGAGTATATTGTGCCTCCATTAAATAGGTTTCATGGGAATAAAAAATTATTGGTCTTCGCATAGTTAACAACACACTCAAGAATCCAAAGAGTTATTCTCCACCTGAGTGACAACACCCAGGAGTCAAAAGAACTAACCTGAACCTAATTATGCACCTAAGCCAAGAATCCTAAGCAAACCCCATGCCCCACTTGGAATTTCACAAAGGAACCTATAGAGCTCAGTATCCACCCATTTTCTCCTTTTCTTTAAATGATTATGTTCAGTGCATTCAATTTTTGATGCCCTTATCTCTTGAAAGATTTCGATTGAATCTCCTTACTTTTTCTTGTGCGAACATACCTTAATGTCTTCATATGAGTGCCTTAGTGCTTCCTCCTTTAGGGAAAATTTTAGGAGTGAAATTTCGTAAATGGGTTTTTTTTGGGACATTTTCTATAAACAATATTTGCTAATTTGGTTAAAAATTTGCCTATTTTTTTACATATATATGATTAAATGGATGATATTCACCAAAAATTTACCAATTTTAATTGTAAATTACATGTTTTTTATTGAAAATTTGCCTACATTCTATACATATGAATTTTCAAATTGGAATAGTAGCCTATAATACTATATATAGGAAAAATATTAAATCCTTAAAAGATTACCTTTTCTCCCCTTAAGTCATGGGAAAATATTGAAATAATGGGCACTTCTTCCTACCCAATTGATCCTCTCCCCTATTGCCATGCTCCCCATGCATTTGTTATGTTGCTGCCACCCTTCTCCACCACTCTCTTCACCTTCATATGGGCTTCTTTTGTACGTCCCATGAAAGGGATATTATGGTCATGTCATTGAATTAAGTGGTCCATACAACCTTCAATGTATACGCTAATAAGGCCATCATTTCATCAGGGAGACAAGTGGTAAATTTAAATGAGGTGGTATGTGTTTTGGGTTTAACCACTTCACAAGCAACTCCTCCTCCCAAACTCTGAAGCCATGTACTCTCTCTTAGTCCAATCATCACGTTATCACAATTAATTACATGATAAAAATTACATTAGGGTGAGACCCAAAAAAGGCTGATACAAACCCCACCCCCTTAGAGGAACATCTTCCTCAATGTTATACACATGAACACACAATTCACAATGATCTTTATTTACACAAAACTGCTCATAGTTACAATTACATTTAAAATTTCTCACTTAGAAAAAAAAAATGGGTATGATACCCTCATATGATCAACAAATTCCCATGTGGCCTCATCTAGCACAAATTGTTTCCACTACACCTTGATTTTCTTAATCACTTAATTCTAGAGTATGATTTGCCTTCGATCTAGAATTCACATTAGCTTTGGCTGGAATTCTCCTATGAATTCCACCTATATCACAGACCAATCAAGAACATGATTATCATCATGTGCATACTTTTCAAGAAAATATATATGGAAAAAATCATGATCCTTCACTATGGGTGGTAAGGCCAGTTTGTAGTCCATTGACCTAACTCTTTCTAAAATATGAAATGGCCCACAAAACCATGGTGCCAACTTGGCACACGACCCAATTTAAAGAAAACTAATCCTTGTTCTAATGTGAATATAAACATGTTCTCCCACTTAGAACTCTTTGTGCATTCTCTAATGACACACATAGCTCTTCTACCTATCCTATGATATCTTCAATTGTTTTCTGATAACAATTACTTCTTGTTTGATTTCCTTTAGCATGTTTGGTCTGATGTGCACATTGTTTGCTGGATCATTCCATCTAATATAACTTTCTTCCTTAAAGGGCCTTGAGTGGTCTCATTCTTAATGAATCTTCGTACCCATTGTTATAGGAAAACTCTACCAAAAGTAGAAACTCTTCCCACCTCCTTCACTGGTGTGTGACATACATTCTCAGCACGTCTTCCAACACTTTTTTAATTGTTTTAGTTTGTCCATGTTTTTGAGGATGGTACATTGTGTTGAAGGCTAAATTTGCAAGAAAAAAGCACCCTCCAAGACTTCGAGGTTAATTTAGTGTACCTATCTGAGATGATCTTCTTGGGTACACCGTGTAATCTCATTATTTCTCTCATGAATATATAAGTAATTTCTCTTGCCTTATCAGTGGATTTAATAGCCATAAAGTGACACACCTTGCTCAACTTGTATACCACCACTATGAGGGAATCATGCTTCCTAGATGTCCTTAGTAGTCCAATAATTAAGTCCATTGAATTGACTTCATACTTCCATTCAAGAATGGGGATTGGTTGTAGTAATCTCGCTAGATGTCTATGTTCCAATTTTACATATTGGTACCCAAGCATTTAGGAATATAATTAACTGCATGTTTTTTCATACCTGGACAATAATATAAGTTCTTCATATTTGTTATCATTTTCTAATAAATTTGATAATCATAATATGGTATTTTATGAAACTCATAAAAATGAGCTTCTTCAAGTTTCCTAAACAAGGTATGTACCACCTATTTTTGAACTTTAACAGTCCATCCTCTGTGAGGGAGTAGTTATTTCTTAGCGCCCCATTAGGTTATTTCTGCAACTATTATTTTATTTGTTGGTGATGCTCATATTTTTTCTTTGCATATTTAATGTTTTCTTGAATATTAATTTCACAAAAACCTATAGCCGCCACATGAGCTACCGACAACCTTCTGTTGAGTGCATGAACTTCCTTATTTTCCTTGCCCTTGATTTATTTGATTTGAAAATAAAAATCACTAATCAAGGCTAACTATATTGCATGTCTAACACTCAGCTTGGGCTGATCCAATAGGTACCTCAATCTTCAATGATCTAACATCAATACAATTTTTTTTTTGATGAGATAATGCCTCCACATATTTAGTGCATGGACTATTTCTACCAAATTTGAATCATGAGTAGCATAATTTTCCTCATGCTTATTCAACTTCCTAGACTCATAATAGACTACATGACCCTCTTGCATTAGGATTCCACTTAGACCTTCCTTGCAAGCATTTATGCACACCACAAATTCCTCTAGATCTACTATCATTTGTGTTAGTGCATGTGTGAGAAAATATTTCAATTGCTTGAATTTAGCTTCATAATTCATCATCCATTGAAATTTTTCCCCTTTATTTTGTAGCATTGTGATTGGATTCCAAATATTTGAGAAGCTCTAAATGAACCTTCGATAATAACTTGCCAATCCCTTAAAGTATCTAACTTCAAACATGTTGTCAGGAGTAGGCCATTTGATCATGGATTTAATATTTTCTGGATATATTGCTACTCTCTTTGAGAAAATGCATCCCAAATACTACACTTGGGTCTAAAATAATTCAGACTTGTTGATTTTGGCGTAGAGGTTATGCTCTCTCACCAGTTACGATACCACTGCTAAATGCTTCTCATGATCCTTCTTGGTCTTCAAACATATCAATATATCATCTAAAAATAAAAGAGTGAACTTGTATAAATAGGGAATTAAAACATTGTTCATCAAGCACATAAAAGTTGTTGGGTTGCTTGTAAGCTGAAACATCACAAGTACGGATTCATAGTTCCCATACCTAGCTTTTAATGTCATTTTATGAATGTCTTCATAATTTATGCGTACTTGATGGTACCTAGACCCAAAATCAATCTTTGAGAAGACCACAATTCCCCTCAGTTGATCAAACATATCATTAATCATTGGAAAAGGATATCCGTTATTTATCGTAGCCTTGTTTAACTGTCAGCAATTGATACACAACCATAACGTGTCATATTTATTTTTAACAAATAGCATTGGGTCTCCCCAGGGTGATATGGCAAGTCTAATATAACCTTAGCCCAATAATTGTTTTAGTTGCAGTTTGAGTTCCACTGGCTCTAGAAAACTCATTTAGGATGAATATTTGGATATTGGCACTGATGCCAACAATAGTTAAATAGAGAAATCAATTTACCTCCTTGGCAGTAGTCCTAGGATCTCCTTAGGGAACACAATGTAGAATTTTATTGTAGATTCAATCTTCAAATTGTGATATGCTAAAACAATTGACTTGAATCTACTCTACTCATCAGCATAAACAAAAGTTGATCAATGAAATCACGAAGTAGAAAAGGAAGAATTTCAATCACACATAACACAATAATTTTCTGGGGAGATCCTCAATTAAAAACCCCTACTATATGTATATTGCATTAACTAGAAGATCTAAGAAGAAAATACAATGCTTGTTAATGGGTCTCTATATTAGACATAAATTAAGGCCCATATGACCATCCTTCAACACATCAAACCTATATTTTTGCATTAGATAATGTATTTTTAACTTTAATATGTCCATTATGAAGGTTTATGGATAATTTCATATTTATGCCTAATATTTTTTTATTTTTGTGGAATATTGTGAGAATATTGGGTATATTATGGAGATATGGAGGAAGAGATAATCTATGGAATTGTTCCTTACTACAGGATGATCAATATTAAATAATATATCAACAATATATTATGGAATTATGGCATAGATTGTGGAGCTCCAATGCTTGAGAAAATCTAGGAATGTGTTCCCTACCTTTTAATGCAGATTCCTAGTATTGGGAACCAGATCCACTAATCAAGGGATTTTGGTGGGGAAAACTTCATTCTTTCATGTGGAATGATTCCTAATCATTTTTATAAGTACCAAGTTAAATTTTCCTCTAGAGGTGGATTTTTATTAGTCTTCTTGTGGAGAGAACTTGTATTTTTCTAGCTCCAATGTCATTTCTTGCAGGGATGTAATTGTATTGATGGAAATAATGAAGATTGGTGTCATGTGCAGCTTCTAAAACTTAGTCTCCTTCATAGGACTCTGATTTTCCTTGGCCTTGGCCATTCCAAGAGCCTCAGAGCCATTTTGTTTCATTTGCTTTTCTTCTTTTCACTTCTTATTCACATGCATCTCTTGTTCTTGTTTCTTTCTATTTCTGCATTTAGTATTAATGATTTATTGTTGTAGGATTGGGTTGAATGGTTGATGTCAGTTCTTTTGTAGGATCGAAAACATCATTTCATCCTTGGAAAAGCTTTGGAAGGTCATAGTAATTATTGAGTACTTGGATTAGTTTGCGTATTCCCAAATCTAGATTTCTGGAACTCCTTTGTGGCAAATAACAATACATTTATGCTATTTTTTAGAGAATTATAACGAGCTTCAATAGAGTTGGTTCCACTTGAATTAGATCAAGAAAAAATTCTAGCTAATAAAAAAAATTACCCCATTTCATTTTCACTTGATAAGTTAGGCATTTGATAGATTTACTAGCTCACTAGTTCTCGAATTTCTAGATTTTAGACTAGTAATTTTTTGCCCTTTCTTTAACATGGGTTAATAGATTTATTTTGAGTGATTCCAAATGGAATAGAGACCTAATAAATTCTAGTGAATAAAAAAAATTTCCCATCCAGTTTGGATTTGATTTGGTTGGTCATTCAATGAATTATAACTCCCTATGGAAAATTTCTTGTTTCCTGTAGTAGTACTAAAGGAAACCCTATAGTAGCCTTCCAACATGCATATACTTGCCCAGATTCACTCAAGAAGCTTGGTTATTGTCCCTTAGGGTTGAATAAACAACCCTAAGCTATAAATAAATGATTAGGGAACACTAAATACCACTCAGGACTTGCCTCTTTACCAATGCAAAACATTTCAGTGATTTAGGCTAATGGACAGATTTATGAAATGAGTAATACAATGATGATTTTATTAATCGTCACATCCAATAAACTTTGTTAATGGATCTAAAGTATTTTAAATGTAATGGTTAATGTTTAGCTCATGATATTTAATTTATATAATTAGAATAGGTTTATTTCCTTGTACTTTCTTTCTTGCAATAGGTTGAGGTTTCCATTTTGAGCATTTCATTTTTTGCAATTAGTTTAGGATTTGACTTCGGTACATGCACTCCATTACATCATGATAGTGAAATGTTAGAATATTATATATTACAGAGCAATGGAACACATAAAATATATTGTAGAAATATAAACACAGAAAACACATAAAACAAGAGAGACAAAAATATACGTGGTTCACCCAATTTGGCTTACGTCCATGAAGAAATAGTCAGTCCTTCCTTTTATATTATACAACAAACTGAAGAGATACAACCTACAACAAATCCACTGCAATTCCCTCTTCGCTCTCACACAGTCTCTTCTCTCTTTCTCACTTAGAATACATATCTACATAGACGCAGTACAATTCCCTCATATATAGTGAGGGGTTGCCTTCTAGGGAAAAAAGCCCTAAATTAAACATAACTTCTACCATCACATCTCTGCTTAATGAACAGCCCATATTGACTATGAAATTACAAAATTTTACAAGGCAATTTCACATTTACTTTAGCTTCAGGGGCGCTACCTCCAATCCCCTGCTAGGGGCGGGGGGCTCCAAAAGATCACAACTGCCCCCCCTGAACCCCCCTTGCAGCATACATTTTAAGAGCGGAGTTGCCGCCACATTACGAACCGTGGTCCAATGTGGTGATACCTCTAAATAAAGAAGATAATTAGGCTCCACACCCAACAATCTCCCACTTGGAGACTGATTGTAGCAACTCCACTACTGCTTCATTTGATGGATAATGGCTCCACTTTGGACCTGGTTGTTTCTCATATTCTTTATCATACTTGAAGGCCAATTGAAACTAAGTAGACTCTCAGTTTCTCCCTGGTTACAACTTTTGATAACATATCTGTAGGATTCTGGCTAGTGTGTATCCTTTCCAACTTTAACTGTCCATCTACCAATGCTGACCGTATGAAATGGTACTTGAGCTATATATTTTTAGTCTTGGAATGAAATGTAGTGTTCTTTGTAAGATGTATCGCACTCTAGCTGTCACTATATAACCTTCCCAGCTCCCGCTTCTTACCCAATTCATCCAAAAACCTTTGTAACCAGATCATTTCTTTACTAGCCTCTGTAGCAGCAACATACTCTGCTTCCATCATTGAGAGTGCAAAAACACTTTGTAGTTTTGAAACCCAACTGGCAGTTTTTGCACCTACAGTAAACACATACCTTGTGGTGCTCCTCCTGTTATCTCTATCACCCTCCATATCTTCATCAACATATCCTTGTAGAGCAATGTTTGAACCACCAAAGCATAATGTTTGGTTTGTGGTACCTATCAAATACCTGAGAATCCACTTCACTGCCATCCAATGTTCTTTTCCTGGATTGTTCATGTCCCTTTTTACAACTCCCACTACATATCAGGTTTTGTGCAGACCATTGCATACATTAATCTTCCAACAGATGAATATGGAACTTTAGACATATAAGCCATTTCTTCTTGAGTAATGGGACACACCTCCTTACTTAGTTTGAAATGGCTAGCCAAAGGTATCAAAACGGGTTTTGCATTCTGCGTATTAAATATTTTCAACATATTTTCTATGTACTCACTCTGAGACAATGTTAATTTTCGATTCTTCCTGTCTCTAGTTATTCTCATACCAAGGATTTGTTTTGCAAATGAGTTTTCCAATTTTTTTTTAAGCACATTTATTTCCTGCATGTTAGAACTTGCAACAAGCATTTCATCTACATACAATAACAATATAATATAGTTGCCAACATTTTTCCTTTTGAGATAAAAACAATGATCAAAGTGACATATAATATAACCTTGTTCAGACATAAACCTGTAAAATTTTAGATACCACTACCTTGGAGCTTGTTTTAAGCCATACAAGCTCTTCTTCAATCTATGCACTAGTTTCTCCTTCCCTTTGAACTCATATCCTTGTGACTACTGCATATAGATCTCTTCCTCCAAATCCCCATGGAGAAAGGTTGTCTTTACATCTAACTGCTCAAGATGAAAATGTTCAGTTGCTACTACACTTAAAATAGTTTTGATTGAAGTTATTTTAACAACAAGAGAAAATATACCATCAAAGTCTATACCATTTTTCTGTGCAAACCCCTTCACCACAAGTCTGGCTTTATACCTTTTTCTACCTCCATCTTCTTCCTTTAGCCTGTAAACCCATTTATTCTGCAATTCTATTTTACCTGCAGGCAACCTGACTAAGTCCCAAGTCTGGTTATGTGTTGAGGATTCCATCTCTTATTTCATGGCTTACTCCCACTTCTTCCTGGTTTCTACCTGCACTTCTTCTTTGTAACATTCTGTCTCACTAGAATCAGTCGACAATACATAATATAATGAAGGAGAGTGTCGTTCAGGGGATCTACTTATCCTAGTAAATCTTCTAACACCACTTTCAAGCATTTGAGGTGCTTGTTGCCATTGTTGTTGTGGTTGTTGATCATTATGATTTTTAGGAAACTTCACTTTTTCTGTGATCACATCAAGCACTGTGTATTATCCGTTTTCTTTTTCCTGTTTCTTTTCTTGCACTGATCCTTATACAAAACCTTTTTAGTGAATATGACATCTTTGCTCCTAATAATTTTGTATTTTTCATAATGATAAAATCAATAACCAAAATCATTAACACCATATCCAATAAAGGTACATTTATTTTATTTTGCTTCAATCTTTTTCTTTTTTCTTTATTAATGCGGACAAAGGCTTCACAACCAAAAGTCTTTAAAAATGAATAGTTTACCTTTTTACCTATCCATGCCTCCTTTGGAATACCACCATCCAAGAAACTTGAAGGCCCTTTATTTATTAGATAAACAACAATATCTACATCATCTGCCCAAAATTGTAAATGAAATCCTGCATGCCATCTCATGCACCTTGCATGCTCCATGATTGTCCTGTTTATCCTTTCTGACACACCATTTTCTTGTGGTGTTCTTGGAACTATCTTTTCTCTACGAATTCCATTCCCTGAACAGTACCTATCAAACTCTTTGCTACAATATTCACCTCCATTGTTTGATGTGAGACACTTCAACCTCTTTTTTGTCTCATTTTCAACCAAATCTTTCCGTTCCTTGAAAGTATCAAATACATCAAATTTGTTTTGAATACAATAAATCAAGGTTTTTCTGGTTGCATCATCAATAAAAGTAACATAATAATGAGAGCCACCAAGAGATGACACCTGAGCAAGTCCCCATACATATGTATGCACAAGCTATAATTTTTCACTCTTCTTTTCTTTCCCAACTCAGAGGAATTTGACTCTCTACTTTTTTCATAAACACAATTCTCATAGAATTTTAAATCAACATGCTTCAAACTTGGCAACAAATTTCTTGAGTGAAGACTTTTCATCCCCTTCTCACTCATGTGCTCAAGCCTATGATGCCACAATGTTGTATCTTCTCCTATAGAGGTTAAATCATTAACAAAATTAGAAATACCATTGCATAAATACAATGTACCAACCTTTTCTCCTTTTTCCATTACCAAGGCTCCTTTAGTGACATTCTAGGTTTTATCTGTAAAAGTAGTTACACAACCTTCACCTCTGAAATGCCCTTTTGAAATCATATTTTTCTTTAAATTTGGAACATGCCTTACCTCTTCTAGCAACCATTGATTTCCTTTTCGTTTTTTATGAAAATTGTACCCATTCCAATGATTTGACAGGGTTTATCATTACCCAATCGAACCTGTCCAAAATATCCTTGAACATAATCATGAAAATGTTCCTATTAGGTGTGGCATGGAATGAGGCCCCTGAATCTACCACCTAGGAATCAATAATATTTTCTAATGAAAGAATCAAAGCATCTTGCAACACATCACCTGTCACATTTGCTTCATGATTGTTTTCTTGCTGCGCGTCTCCTTCTTTTCCCTTCTGAGACTTGCATTGTTTCTTCAGGTCTCCTTTCTTCCCACATTTCCAGCACGCTATACCTGATTTGGACTTCGATATACCTTTCCTTGACATACTGCGATATCCTGGGCTCTTTCCTCTTTTCATTTTTCTTCCCCTAGTCTTTGCAGTCAAAGCATTACCTGATGTCTCACTGGATCTTTTCCGTGCATTTCGTCGCTAAGGATTGCACTGACAACATCATCAAACTTTAAAGTACTAGATCCAGAGATAGAGTTACTAATGGCCATAACTAAACCATTCCAAGTTTCTAGCAATGAGCACAAAAATAACAGAGCCCTAACTTCATCATCAATAGTTACCCCTATAGAACTTAACTGACTGGTAACTGTATTAAATTCATTTAAATGATCAACAACAAATCCACCTTCTGACATATTCATATTAAATAAACACCTCAAAAGAAATACCTTATTTGAGGCAGATGGTTTTTCATATGGTTTGGCCAATGCCAACACTAAACCCTCTATCAAGAATTTCCCATTCTGTGTCTGTCATACTCATCGGCTTCTTTGTCTTTCTGCTCAATGGTAGGTACAAATCATTCTAATACATATATTTTCCATCTGAATCTTCCATGACTTGTAGTTTTGGCCGTTAAATTTTTTGACCCTAAACCTATCATCTTCTGCCATTGCTCCCACTCAAACCAAGAACCTTTATCTTATGTGAGTTTATTAGCCAAATAGACCTTCGGTGCTTATACCAATTGTTAGAAAATTATATATTACAGAGAAATGGAACACATAAAATATATTGCAGAAATATAAACATAGAAAACACATAAAACAAGAGAGACAGAGATATACATGGTTCACCAAATTTGAGCTACGCCCATGGAGAAACATCCAATCCTTCCTTTTATATTATCCAACAAACTAAAGCGATACAACCTACAACAGATCCATTGTAATTCCCTCTTCGCTCTCACACAATCTCCTCTCTCTTTCTCACTTAGAATACAGATCTACATAGATGCAATGCAATTCCCTCATATATAGTGAAAGGTTTCCTTCTAGGGAAAAAAACCCTAAATTAAACATAGCTTCTACTGTTATATCTCCACCTAATGAATGGACCAGATTGACTACGAAATTACAACATTTTACAAGGCAATTTTACATATATTTTTAGCTTCGAGGGCACTGCCCCCGATCCCCCACCAAGGGGGGCTCCCAAATATCACAACCCCCCCTGGATCCCCCTTGCAACATACATTTTATGGACAACGTTTCCGCCACATTACGAAATGGGGTCCAATGTGGCGATACCTCTAAATAAAGAAGATAATCAGGCTCCACACCCAACACAAAGAAAGGACACATTGTATGCTACACATATAATGACGATACCTCTTAAGTTTGTATGAACCCTAGGTTGATAATTAAATTTGGTAACCTTGGGAGTTTCAACATTCTTGTTGCAATACCGAGGCTCATCACTTATTCAATTGAACAATCTTTGCATAAGTACAATCCATCTCACTACTTCACAAATTAGCTCAAGCCAATACTTAGCCAAATATACTACTTCGTTGTGTTGTTCCCTTGGGAATTAACTCATATTTAATGGGAAATTCCTCACTCATAACTGCATAATCCATCCATCCATAGGCCTTCCTCCGATTGCATGCACCATTTATTTAATTTACATGATTTTACAACTGATGGTACACTGCCCCTGAACTCTAATTGCAACTGGGTCTTCCTCTGAACTAACATGCATGAGTTATTTATGAGTGAATTATTAGTTATCTAATTGATCACTACATGTGAATTAAATCTAATTTAATTCACTTGACCACTCACTAGTTCCTCCAATAGTTAGAACTAGTTTAACTGAATTTAACTCAATTAAACTGAATTAAATCATTACAATTTAATAAGAACTCAACCTGGGCCCCTAAATTTAGGGATCACTCTATAGACTCCCAACTTAAATTTACTGAGCCAACTAAGTCAAATTAACTTAGTTAATTGTTACAAGTTGCTATGTGAATTAGAATTACAATTTAATTCCTAATTTAATTCAAGGACAAATTAAATTTGGATTTTCTTGTTTTTATTTTTAACACACATCACTAAATTTATTTACCAATGCGTACTATTCAATTATGCTTCTTTCCACCTTTGACTTGTTGGTTACTTAGACAACGTTAATTTTCACCCCTTTTTGTTGCACCTCCTCAGTTGTGGAGTAGTGATTTGTTGAATTGTCACCAACTTCTTTTTTCCTTGTACAATCACCTTTCCCTTTTGTCACTGAGGCATTCAATTGATTTTCTAAAGCAAGCAACCTTGGTTCTATGGCATACCAGCCAATCCATACTGAATAATATGTCATATGAACCTAGTGGTAATAAATTTAGATTTGTATCATGGGAATGTAGCCTATCATGACTGGGCATTATTTTACCACACGTTCAACCCATTTCTTAGTCCCTGTTGTATCTTTGTAGATAGCCCTCAGCTTAAGAACTATGCCAAAGCACCAAGTGTGAGGGCTATGTATGGAATGGAGGATCCAAAGATACAAAAACTTCTTTTTGCTTATAATCTTTATTCCTTAAGGTTAATCAAATTGTTGGTGTTCCATTATAACAACATACAATCTTTATAAATTATTTGATAGAATAATTAAGAATATATTAGGAGATTAAACATCGTCCCTAAACATCTGATCATCTAAGATGAGAAGAAACGTATATATGAATATCTATACTGAAAAAGATAGATATAAGAATAACATAGAATCAACAATCTATCCATTTCTGGGTGACCAATAAAACAAATTGTTCAATCTTTCCATAGTATATAAAATAGCTTTTCTAGGGACGTAGGAGAGGCCAATACTCAACCCTTTCCTTCCCAATGTCCTACACTACCTAAAAAATATGCACAAATAGATTATGAAAATCACTTGAAAGCACTCAAAAGTACACAAATTTTGTTGCAAGTAGAAACCTTAACCCTTTGATTATCTTCAAGTTGATAGTATTATAATAATATTACAAAATTTTATCTAGGTATCAACCCTTTCTTATTTAGAAATTATGTATATACAGAGTGCTTTGCAAAATATCTTATATTCTAAAATATTTGCATTAAAAGTATTTTTTTATCCAAAAATATGAAATTTTTTTAAACAACTTTAACTAAAATAGAAAAACTACTCCAAAAATATCTCCAACTACGCTTGATTGCTGCATTTAGGTCCAACGATTATGAAAAGTTGCTGATATTTTGCATTGATAAGTTGAATTAATTAAACTACTTTAACCAACCACTCCCATTCTAAATTTATAGGGTAATTGAGATGAATCATCTGTCTATACGATTCATTTGCACCAATATACTTCTCGAAACAAGGTTTTACTATGAACATGTGATTAATTTTGTAGCGGATGAAAAGGTCATCAACTAACATTTGAAATAGATTTTGACCGCTAATCTCTTCCTTGATTCTAGAAAATTTTGTTTTGTCCCTTACTTCTTTGTTCAATAGTCTTTCAAACTGCTCTTTTGTAATCATCTGGCCATCTGAATTCTCGGAAGATGGAATATCTCTTTTCTAGAGAATAAAAATTTGTTGTAGAATTTATTGATTTGCATTTGAAGATTTTCACATTTCTCTTTGGTTTTTAGCATCAAGGTTTTCGTCATGAGAACTCTTCTTTCCTGAAAGACTGATTCTATTATGTCTTGAATTCCTATTTCTTCCAGCTCCTGTCTAGACTTTGTGTTTAGAGATTTTATTATCTAACTTGCTTATCTAGGTTTATTTCCCAATTATATTTTGATGTCAATATTAGCTTCTTTGGCCCTTTCAATCAACTCCTCCTGTTCTATAATAATATCCACACACTCTCAAATATTTGACACAAATGACATAATATCCATCCAAATTTTTTCATTGGCCTCTAATAAACATTGAAACTATTAAAACTGCTCAAGTACTGTTCTAATTGTTTTTGTAATTTTACTGTCTTCTTTAGTTCTTTTTTTGTCATTTGAGGTGTAACCAATTTTTTTTGTCCCAGTGACTGTTCCATTTCTTGTTATTCTGTCACTTCCTATATAATGTTTTCTTCCCATGTGTCCTTATTAGTGATCTTCTCTATTTTTGGTTCATGCACATGAAAATAAGGTGGGGATTTTTGTTGAACTATGATGGCTGGAATTCTCGAAATGGGGTCATATGATCAAATAATTCCCAATTTCAAATTCATTCGTGTCAACAATTGTTCCACCTCTTTATCTATTGACCTCTGATTCACCACAAATGGTCGTATCTGTGCCTTTAGTTTAAACACATTTTTTTTCCTTCTAGGTAAAAATGCATTTCATTTACATTGAGGCTTTGTCTGATGAATTCAAGAGAAAAAATATGCATAGGAAGAAAAAATGGTTATTGATAGGGTGGAAGTTCACACCTATACAACCTCATTTCTGTAAAATGTTGGTACAAATACCAATCACCAAGCCTTGTTTATTCACTCAACTACAAACTCCTTTTGATTTCTAGTGAAATTATGGGAGGACTGTCACTAATCAATAGACTATAACATATATGAAGAAATTTGTTCACAAAATCAGTGAAGTAAAATTCCTCATAATTCTTTCCGACCAAGGAATTCCAGTGAATCATAGACCACATATTCCCTTGAATATCCTGTTGCTGCAATTGTATTGGGAACCTTTCTGAATGATAATATAAAAATAAATATACCAAGACTAACCAATATTTAAAAGCTTTTTCAACCCCAAATTTAAGAAATTGGTCATGAATGGCCTCAGATAGAAATTAGCTAAAATTGAATAAAATTTGTGGTTTCTTATATGGACAAAAAGTTAATAGAAAACCTAGATCTACTTCTTCGACTTTCTCATCACTTTGATACCCCAAAATGCAACACAAAATGGATATACTTTTTCTTGAATACTATGGAAGCATTGTTCAGGGTAAGGTGGACTATGAATAGGAATATCAGTTCCTTTTGGCATGAATAATTCAAAAATAACAAACTTTCTTTCAAATGTTAACTTTTGATACATTTCCAAGAGGATTTCACTAGAGAATGGGTGTAGAGAGCAAGGAATAGATATGTGCATGGCCTTTAAAATGGACTAAGAGGTTATAGAAAATAGGGCTTCACCATTTTGAGCAATTATAGATTTCTCAGTAGGAAAGTACCTATCTGCACACCATACCACGAATTCCAGAAAGGGATGAGTTTGAGGAAATATGAAATGGAATAAAAATGACTCCCATAGAGAAATCTCATCACTACTATCCTGAAATATTTGGAATGCCCAATTCTGCAATTCATATAGGTCAAACTCTGATTTTGTATCTTCTATTTTTCTTTCCTTATCATCTAAAGGGAATTCATCGATCTTCATTGCAACTGAAGAGGGGAGGGTTTTAGACTGAACCTGAGATGCTTTTCCTTTAACCAAACTAATTTTGAAATAGAAATTTGTAGTGAGGAAAAACATTACTTGTAAAATAGATCACTGCATTTCTAAATTGTCATTGAGGGTTGACTGTAATTATGTGCTTCAATTCTCAATGTCTACCAACTATGGAAAGGTTACAAACAATGGAGGGAGGGAGTAAATTATGAACGAGATTGAAAGAAAAATGAATTGGACATTTGGATAATGGGTATATTTGGAATTAAATGGTAAACATTCATTAAAATGTTGGCGGAAATATTTATTACCATAAATCGTGAACGACTTTTTTCTCGGGGGGAGGGGGGGTGGGGTAGGCGATAAGTGGTAATAGGTGAGGAGGGATGTGCACTTCATCAAAATGTGACACACCAAATATATAGTTTTGGTAAAAAAACTTTTTGCGCATTGCCCCCTTTTGTTAAATGTCAAGCAAGAGGGGAGGGGGAGCGGGGGGCATAATGGAACAAGAACTGTCAATCACTAGATATTCAATCGTTTCCAATAGAAGAGGTATGATAGTTAGTGCACGATGATTTGACAATTTATTATTTAATAAAACAAAACAAAAATTATAGCATTATAACATTTGAGCTCAAATTATTACAAAGTGTAATAAAAATAAAATCTTTGAAATTTTAATGAAGATTTTGAAATTTTAAGGAAGATTTTGAAATTTTGAGTGTAACAAGAAGATGTTACAACATTGGCTCCATCTAGGGATTTTTTCCCCAGCGGGATGCAGAGAACTTGCAGATCTATGTGCCTTCACCTCAGGCTATGGGGTCATTGCTATAAGAAAATCATACTTTCTCTAGAAATGTAAATCACATTGATTATTTACAATGATCACAAAAAAAAGGTTATTCAATATTGAATGTGATGTTTTAAATATTTCCCTAATCTATTTTTGTATGATTATTTTTTTCGTGCTAATAACAAATACAGATTTATAGACATGTGCTCGCTTCTTGCTTTTTGTAATGAGGTTTCCTTAGTTGTTGGTGCTTACAAACAGGTAAATTTCCTTAAGTTAAACAAGACATTCATGAACAAAATAGCTTCAAAATTTAATAATGAATAGAAAACATGTATAGTGCAAAAAACCATCAAAGAGACACATTAACACAGTGTTTTGATGAAGGAGTTCACCCCTCCTGGGCTACATCTCTTTGGCCCAGCTTGGCTTGGGCCTCTATATTAGCTCAATGTGGAAATTTTTTTGTTTACAAAGATCTATGGCTCACACCTATACCAACGTGTTCAGAAGGTCCAAATTAGCCAATAACACTTCTTTCTGATCTCAATTTGGTCAAAAATTGAGTAAGTTATGGCTCAAACAATTCTTCCTAGAAAACCTCCACTAAATATGGAGAGACTCCAGTTAAGTTCGCCAAGTTTGGTGGTGGCTCTAGATTTGGTGGTTCCACCATAAATTCTACCAACTTAATAAACAGTTTAATTAAATGATAATCATGATTAGGCGCTAATCATGCTTAGTGTTGGTGCTGGCCCTTAGACGCGTGCTTGAGGTCGCATGGGGTGGTGGCTGGCCCGTTGGTAAAGCATATACTTCGGGTGGGGGAAGTCATGTGTTCAAAACCTGCCTCTGCCCAACTCGTATGTTTTTTTACATTCAAATTAAATATATGCAACATATATAGTTTGAACTTTGGTTAATTCGAATTTAAATTATATATATATAATTATCTTAATATATATATATATTATATATATATATATATATATATTATATATATATAATATATAATATATATATATATCTACTATATATATATATATATATATTATTATATTTAATATATATAGATTTATATATATATACTATTTAAATAATTAAAAAAAAAATCAAATTCCACCTTGGAGCCAACTAGGAAATTTCCCTTTCGCACAACCACACTAGTGAATCCAGAGGTGGCACTTGTCACAACCCCATTGGGCGAAGAAGAAGATTCCCCTTGCTGACTAGGCTGCCATGTCATTATTATGTTCCATTTTGCAATTTGTTTCACTGTTTAGGAAAACAAACAATAGGCCTTTTCTCCATCATCCAGACTCTATATTCAACGAAATGAATTGCATTGCAATAATCTTGATGAGGTGGATGCAGAAATATAGTTTTCGAGCCAATTTGAGAACTTTTATTTTTGAGCTAAATACTGAGCACCTGATCATTCCTCCCCACTAGAATCCTTTTGGACCCCAAAAGATACTATTATCTGACAAGTAGATGAGGTACAACCCCCTAACCTTTCCAAGCTTGATCCAATTGAATTTTGACAAATTTGTTTCCTTGAACTCCTCCCTAAGGAAATCAACATTCACTTGCCTTGAGGACCCCATTCTATACATGTACTTGCCTTTTCCATTTTCAATTTGATCTTGCATTGTTTGTTGCACTATTTTCAGTCATCATAGAAACTCATGGCTTTGTCCATGTCACCATCAAAAGAAACATCTTTCTTACCAAGATGACATAACAAAACATAATGCAAATGGATGACAAATTTCACTACTTGTTTTACATGACTCAAGCCCAATTGTACATATTGAAAGTATGAAATTTTCTGAATATAGCTTTCATGTAAAACATAATGACACTTGTGTTGGATACCTATACCAATAGGTTTCATATTTCATGATTGGCAAATACAAGTGCCAAATATGCTCCATTTTGCTGCTACAAAGGTTCCATATTTGCAAGAAAAGACAAGGTGTGTATATGCCTGCTTATTACAGAGTTTTGATGGATGACCCAACAGTCTAATCTGGGTCATGCCATGTTTTCAATTTATGTTGTAGAATAGAGAAAGAAATCTGTCCAAACTATTTAATCTTGGCAGATCAGTAGCTAGGTAGAGAAACTAAGGTCCCCAACTGCTTAATCTGGGGCCTTGGAAGGAATAAGGGTAGCATTAGATAGGAAATGAAAAAAAAAAAGCCAATGTAAAATAAAAGGCACTTAAAGGGTTTGCAAGCCTAAGTGCACCCTACAAGAAGAAATAAAAAATGTTAGGCAAAATAGTTGGGTAGGTAGATGGGGTTGCAGAAGTGGTGTTTCTTTCAAGACCAAAGTTGCTAATCATGTACAGGAAAAGCAACAGACTGGAGCATGACTAACTTGCCTATTTTCATTTGTATATCACTCATTATTAACACCCTTTCCCAAGTTGTGTAGATAACAAAAGCTTATGGCTTTGTGATGTTCTTATGGCCTTAAAAGCCACATTTCTTGTGCAAAAAGTCTTTTCATTTTGATCTACTCTTTACACTAAGTTATTTTCAAGAAAACTTGGTTGTACTGATCCTCATCCATATTTTCCCCCCACATTAACAGCTAATCCTATTATGTAATTCCCCTATCTTACCCTTCCCTACTAGTATTAACACCATGGTGTATAAACCCCAAAATTTGTATAAATATCCCTCCCCTTGGCATTATAGCCATATGGTCTGTTAAAAAAGGAATCAAAGTGACACCTGGTCACTTTGATGAACCTCCCAGGTCATCTCTCTTCCCATTCCATGTCATTTTGTTCATATAACCCTCATTTGCAAAGAAAGGTCATAATGAAACCCCTCCTACCCATAACCCTTTTTTCAAAATATGATAAAACCCGAGAAAAAAAACCATAAAACCCAAAGTTCCCCACCCAAATATTTAAATCAATATTATAATTACATGGCGGGCCCCTTCCCAACCTGCACGACCCGTCGGAGGACCCGCCAACCGTCCGATCTCCGCCGATTAGATCCAAAGGTGGGCGGTAAATCTTACTCCCCGATCTGCCGACCTTTAGCGTCCGGGGAAAATGGTTTTGAGCCTGTACAAGGACGCGTGGCGGGCGCTGGGGTTGTTCGGAGCCCTCTCCCCGATACCGCCTTTGCCCGAAAGGTGGTGCGGGGAACCCGCTTACCACCATCCAGCTTACCGCTCTCCCTCCTACGTCACTCTCACGCCATCCTGATGTCACCTTACCTTTGTCCGCCCCCGCGCCCCGTGGCCCTCCACGCAGCCCTGCCACCACATCAGCCCGCCACCGTGTCCTGCCACCCTGGCTCTCACGTCAGCGCCACGTCACCACCGTACTATGGGCCCACCATGACGTCATGCTGACGTCATCGGCGGAAAAGTGCCAATAGCGGCTTTTTCCGAAATTCAACGTTATAAACGGCCAAATGAGCCGTTTTAAGTCATTTTCGTGCGTAAAAGAAGGAGCCGTTGACAACTAGCTGCCGCGAAATTTGTCTTCCAGCCAACAAATTCAAAGATTTCAACCGTTGCAAGTCCACAATTCGACTATGCTAAGCCTCCACAGCCCGGCTCGCAAGCATCCAAGCTAGTTTTTCCAGGTATTTAGCCGGTTTCCTACTTCGCCCATGCATTTCAATTCTCTGTAAAAATTCACCATTAAGCACCAGCTAAACTCTTGGAATTCAGCTCTGCCTGTCACACAAAGTGAACCCAAGTAATCTGCAGCACACCTAAACCCCAATTCGACAGAAGAGTGCTCGTTTCGCGGGCTAAAGACCTCGAAATTCCCCCCGAGGTACTAGGCATTGTTCCCTTTTGCCAAGTACAGGCCACCTGTTGTCATACCAAAGAAGCCTCACTAGCTCTGCAATCTCTCATTAACAACTCACATCCCTGTGAATTTCACAGCAAAACACAAAAGCCAGCTTGCATTATCCACTAAAGGAAGGACACCTCACTGTGTCAATAGTTGACCTGCAGCTAAACTCTTTAGGAACTTGTCAAAACCATTGCCCCTATCTCTAAAAATTAGCTTCTATCATGGCATCTCCTGCAACCTCATCCATCAGTGTGGCCTCACAAAGTCAAACAAATAAGGAACTGGAGGCCTTGACATTAGTAGACAAGGATGGTCTCATTGGAGACTTTGAAGGAAACAGGGACTTCTTGCAAACCTTCAGTAGACTGAGGGAAGACTATAAGGATGGGCATGGTACACATGGGATCTGGGAGTCAAACCTGCCCTATTACTGTCTCCCAGCTGTGAATGTTTTCCCCGAAATCATTCACCTCTGTGCTAAACACTATGATGCCCAGCACAGAGCCGTCAGCACCCCATCAGGGAGGATCCTCTTTTACATCAATGCTGAGTCCATAA
>APFE031698771.1:260239-276663 GCA_000404065.3 Pinus taeda | reverse complement strand
TTTTCCCTTACCTTTCCCCTCATGAAAAACCTAATTCAATTGCCTATCCCATCTTCAAACTCCCTATGCAATTGAATCTCCTTCTCTATTGTCAAAACATGCAATGAAACCCTATTTCACCCATGACGTCCTCCCCTCCATCATGAAGATTTTTATTGTCCTTTCCCTTGGTGATCAAAACACACATTTTCCTAATAAAGTATTGATTTGCAAATGATGAGAGATGAGATGGCATGTTTGACATTGTGTGATTATTTCCTTCAAAGTTCCCTGTTTTTTGTATATATTTTTCCTTTCCTTATATAAACTCCTTCCCCCTACATTTCTCATGATTTTCCTTTGAAACAAATACTTCTCAGCATTTGCGCAGCGGTAGCGGTCATTTGCCTTTTGTTCCACCTTGCTCAATGAACATCATGTCACCACTGAGACTAATGAGGCAAGGTTGAATACCGTCTTATCCACGAGAGGTTGAGGACAACAGCGGAGGGCCTCGTAAGGGTGGCTCATTCATCAGGGTTACGACAGGGCATTGATTCTAGCATCAAAAATATGAAAAAATTTTGAGAATTTTGGAGACATTTTGCAAATTTTTGGTTACAAATTTACAGTTTTTTCGTGTGCGTCGCGCGTCGCGGCAACATTTGAGGCTGCTCGGATTTTGAAAACTTGGCATTTTTGGAAAGGGCATGCAAAGAGAAAAATTACCAATACTTGGGAGAAGCGTGATTTTGAGATTTGAGCCTCCAAAAGCTCAAAATACATCAAAAAATGACTTTCTGCCCACTTTTTGAGTTGCAGAAAGTGACCTTGGGCGAAATGGTTTTTGAGGGGGCAAAACAACTCCAAATTCAGAAATTCCACTTGGGATGGAAAGTAGACAGCCCAAGCTTTCCAATGAGCCATCTTGCACCTGATTGGGACCAGTGGAACCCACTCAAAGTTGCTACAAGGGGCGCGACCATTTGCACAGGGGGCGCGGACGTGGAGCTACTTTGCCAGGAATTGGACCTTTTGGTCAAAAAAACACTTGTTTTGACTATTGGTTGATTATTTTTACTTGTAGATGATGGATAAATGTAATATTTCATGGCACTTTGATAGATTTTACCTCTCTTTACTCTTCTAGAAGCTTCCTTGATGTAAAAAGTGAATAATTAATGCATGAATCAGTTAGCTAAGTAATAGAAGCAAGTTGTTGAGCTGCCTATTATCTAGTGCTTAGTTTGGAATTAGTTCAAACTGCTCCTAGAAGGATGAGCTCGACCCCTAGAGGCAAGGGAAGAGGTTAGCTTGCCTATATTATGTGTTTTTTTAGTCATTTTGAGAGGTTGGAAGGTTGGACTCTTGTGGGAGAAAGTTTCATTGTATATTGTACATCTATCTTTGCAATTTCAAGAGGAAGAAGGCCAGGGTTTTGCAGACATCCTTGTGGATTCTTGTGGATTGTAGTGTTGATGGTGTGTTCTCTACATGTTCTTGTAAGTTTGTTTATGTATTCTACATCTCTCTTTTGCTTCTATTTGGACAGATGAAGTGGTAAAGTTTGAATACATGCTTTGACATGCTCAGCTTTTTAGTTTGTTCAAAATTTATGTTTTCTGCTATCTAGAGAGGATTCAAATGGTTGTTTGCCCTCTTTAGCTCCTTCTCTATCATCCCTGATCATCCATCTCAGATTAAGGCATCAGCGCTCACTCCTACCTTGCCCCAAAGATCCCCCTGCAAAAACTGTGCTCAATCCCCACACCCTGAATTGCACTCCTTCCAATTGCCACCAAAAAACCAAAAATCTTTAAATCAACCCCCCTTATCAATTTACTAGCCTAATATCTTTGATCCTAATTGGTCAGCTTATCATATTGAAAGATCTACCGAATCTGACCCGAGAGAGCCTTCTCATACCTCGTAGGGCTAGCTACGAGGTGAAATGGTTTGATGTAGCCTTGAGAGTTTGTCTATCTCAGCCTAGGTGAATTCCAAGCGCTAACAGCCAGCACACCATCCCAAGCTCAGTTAAGGTCTTCGCAGGCTCACTTGAGGCAAGCGCAAGTCCACCTGTAGGAAGCTTTTAATGGCCACTCAGGCTGAGATATGAAGATTGTTTGTATTAATATGGAACCCATCAATCCCTCAGTCTGCCCTCCCTCCCTCAGCATTTTCCTGCTCCAAGCCGGAAACCCCTGTAGTAGAACAGTTGCAGGAAGTCGATGTTGGCTTTTATGTTGTATTGACTTTGGAAATGGGTATCATTACTCCCATTCCAGGCACTACCCTCTGAACCTTGTCCAGGAGCCCTCTGTGCATTCTCTGCTTTCTTTTCAGGCTTCCAATTCTTCTGAACTTATCTCTCGCCACATTGCTATGGTTTGTCATCGTATGAGGAGCCACAGAGGAGGTAACCGAGGTGGTAGCACTCGCTCACAGGCAGCGCAAAGCTCTGAACCACCACCTGCCTCTCCGCCTCCTCCTCAGGCCAATTCTCGCCCTCCTAGCTCGCCCCATAGACACTATCCTCACACTCGCAGTCGCAGGGGTTGTGTGTAGGCTTAAATGGCAGAGCAAAGAGATTTCCGGCTTCACACTATAACTTTCCCTCTACAACCCAATCTGGCCTCCCACTCGACTCAATTCAAGTTCCAGAGCAACTTGAACCAACCCATCATCACTGCTAATGTCACCATCGTTTTCTCAGAAGAAGAAGATCAACATAGTGCTCATGTGCGAAACTTTGCAGAGCAACCTCAAGACAATCGCAGCATGGGTGTTAGTCGTGGTTTTGAGCAGCTCCCGACGGAAGAAGGCAGGGGAGCTCGGTGTGGCGGAAATCATGCAGAAGGTGATAACGCAGGCGACGCTCGGCAACCAGGTGGCAGCTCACTCAGAACCTCAATTTTGATGGCAATTGCCGGCAACTCGAGCGGCACCCTTTAGGCGACGGAGCCTCCAAGTGGCAAGGCGGAAGGCAACGTGGCGAAGGAGGATGAGGTCTGGTATGGGAACATGTGCCCCATTGTCGAGGAGCCTCTTGACCAAGACGTCCCCATGTGATGCTATGTGGATACCCATGCGCCTTCTCAGGGTTCTGCTGCTGACGGGTTGGGTCCAGTCTCTTGTTGTTTTGATTTTTGTTTACATGATAGACAATTCTATCTTGTTTTCAACTGCTTCAGATGGTGTTGTGTCAAATCTTTATTATGGTTTTGTCGATGTTTTCGCAGTCTTCTGCTTGGTTTTTTGTAATGTTAAACTGGTTTCCCCAAATATGGGGTAGTTATGATACTCAGAAGGAACTCCGATGTTCTCGGCTGAGGCTGTAACCTCATTGTAATTTTATTTTTGTTTCCTTTTAATAGAATTAACCTTACAAAGAAAAAAATATATATAATATTATGAGATCTATTGTGACGAACTAATCCAATGGAATATCCACAGTAGTTTATAGATCATTTGGTACCAGAGTAGGTTCCTTTGGTTATTTTGTGGATATTGTAGGATCTAGATTGGTGAGGCCAAAAATCGTAAAACCCTAATCATGAGCGACAAATCTATAAATGAACCTCGTGATCCTACAGAGGTGAGGTTTTCGTGGCTCAAAGAACAAGTCGCGGATATAAACCACAATGTAAACCTCCTCATGATGACCCTAAGCAATAATCTGGGGATATTTGGAGAAGAAGGGGGTTCGAATGAAGAGGACAAATCAGGAGGGGGATCGAGAGATCAGGAAGACATAGATAACCAACCGAAGAAAGAACCCGAAAAGGATGAACCTAGTTCGAGTGTTGTGAACCAATCCTTGTTTAAAGTGGAAGAAAAAGTCAATATCAAGACATACCACGGTGAGATCGACGCTCTAAAGTTGAATCATTGATTGCAACAACTGGAAGTTTATTTCAGTGCCCATCAAATCAAGGAAGGGTAGAAGATCTCATTCGCATGACTGAAATTAGAGGGCCATGCACTGACTTGGTGGGATAGCCACACAAAAACCCTGAGGTTGGAGGGAGAACATCCAATGACTAAGTGGAAGGATTTCAAAACCCTCATTAAGTCACAACTTTATCCCATTGGTTACATGGAAGACCAGTGGATTTGGTGGCATTACTTCAAGCAAAAGTCGGGCCAAAGCGTGCAAGAGTACACCACAAAACTCAAAAAGATGGCTATAATGTTGGATATCTCTCCAAAGAACCCAGATGTACTCCTCAAGTATTTGAGGGGTATGCACCACCATCTACGTGAGAAAGTGATGTTGTTTAAGCCCTAAATAGTGGATGATGCTTGTGTACAAGCACAATACCTGAAGCACATAGGCTTGAAAAGAGCGCAATCAAGTGGATCAAAGAAAAAGGAGCAACAAGACGCTTCTAAGGATGGGAAGAAGAAGAAAAAAGGGGGAAAAGATAAAAAGACGGTAGCCACAACGCACTAGTGCAAAGATCTTAACAACCAATGGAATCACTGCAACATTGATGGCCATATAGAGGAGAAGTGCTAGAAGTTGCATCCAAAGCTAAACCCGAAGAACAAAAAGAAAGATAATAAGAAGAATAATTTCATGGCCACTCATTCAAGCAACAAAGTTGAAAGAAGCTCAGACGTGGATGAGAAGGTTGTATGTACATTAGTGCAGAAGGAGGTGAATCTGAGTAGTCTTCAACAACAGGAAGAGAAGGAAACGACCAAAATCTTCCATGTAAAGATACAGGTCAAGAAGACGAAGATTGATGCTCTATTTAACTCAGGATCACAGACAAATCTCATTGCAACAGATTTGGTCAGGAAGTTGGGGTTGGAAGTTCATGTGGGATCGGTACATAAGGATGCAGAGCTGAAGGGAGCAAAATAGTGTAAAATTATATTTGCTATCAGTGTTGATTTTATTGATGAAGTAGATCTGGATGTGGTTCCCCTTGATGTATGTGTAATCGTGTTTGAGAGTCCATACATGTACATGTGAGATGTAATATTCATGAGGAGAGATAACTAGTACCAACACATCAAGGATGGAAAATAATTCATCATCAACGTGCACAAAGGCAATTCAAAAATTTCATTGTTAAGTGCCAACTAAGCCAAGAAATTGATCAGTTCCAACAAGAAGTATGTTTTATGGTTTTTAAGAGAAAATCAATCTGTAGAGGAGTCAATAAGAGGTAAGGCATCCCTAGAGGGATGTACTAAGAAACAAACAAAAAAAAATTGGAGGAGTTGTTACAGGCATACAAGGACGTGTTTCGAGAGCCTAAAGGGATACCCCCTAAGAGAGAAGTGGAGCATGAGATCCAGCTATTGCCAGACTCCCCATTGCCAAAGATTGGGTTATACAGGCAATCTGTTATAGAAGCAAGTGAAGTGAAGAAACAATTGCAACATTTGCTGGAACAAGGTGTCATTCGACTGAGTACATCACCATGTGGGTCACCCATCATCATTGTGTCAAAGAAGGATGAGACTTGGAAGATGTGTATAGATTACAAGGCGTTGAATAAAATCACACTCAAGAACAGATACCCCTTGCCCAGGATAGACGATTTGCTAGCTCGGCTGCAACATGAAAAGTATTTCACCAAGCTAGACTTAAAGTCTGGATATCACCAAGTTCGAGTCAAAGAAAAAGATACATGGAAGACCGCCTTCAAAACCAGGCAAGGTTTGTATGAGTGGTTAGTTATGCCATTTGGCCTATGTAATGCACCAACTACATTTATGAGATTAATGAATGATGTACTGCACCCTTTCATAGAATCATTTGTTATTGTCTATTTGGATGATATACTAGTATATAGTGCTACCTAGGAGGAGCATATTTCACATTTGACGTAGGTGCTAGAAACATTGAAGAAGCCCCAGCTACTAGCAAATCTCAAGAAGTGTGAGTTTTCACAACATTTCTTGGTGTGTTTGGGATATGTGATTGGTGGAAGAGAATTGAAGATAGATCCTTCTATGATGGAGGCCATCATGAAATGATTGGTGCCTACTAGTTTTACTGAGGTTAGGAGTTTCATTGGAGAAGCACAATACCTGAGGAAATTCATAGCATCATTTTCTGCAGTAGTAGCACTGCTCCACACCATAACAACAAGTGGCAAGAGTTTCCAGTGGGGAAAAGGTTAGTAGAAGGCTTTCGATGAGTTAAAGAAGAAGATCAGTGAAGCACCAATTCTGCCATTACCAAACTTGTAATGACCCTCTGAAGTGGAGACAGATGCCAGTGGGTATGCTATGGGAGTTGTCTTGATGCAAGGAGGAAGGTCTGTTTGCTACCATTTTGAAATATTTCATGGGGCAATTCTAAAGTACCCTACCTACAATAAGGAGCTCTATGTCACGGTACAAGTTGTGAATAAGTGGAAGCACTATCTGATGGGAAAGGAGACAATAATCCACATAGATCACCAACAATTATAGTACTTGCAGGCCCAAAATAAGCTACAACAGACCAAACATTGCAAGTGGATGAGGTTTTTACGACAATTTCATTTGGTGATCAAGTATAAGAAGGGCAACACAAATAAGTTGGCCAATATGATTTCAATGCCACCCACATCAAAGATTACAGCTTTGGGGACTCTTATGCACATGGATCCATTCACACATGATGCATACAAAGAGGCATATTTAGAACATGAGGACTCCAAAGAGGTGCATCAGCAGTTGTAGAGTCAGAGTCATGTGCACGATGGCTACAACACCGTTGACTACCATCTCCAGGATGGGTTACTCTACAGGTTGGATAAGCTATGTGTTCCTAAAGGTTAGCATTTGCAGCTAATTAGAGAGGCTCACACCTCCAAGGTTGCAGGGCACTTTGATGTAGGGAAAACCATGGCTAACTTGCACAGGTATGTGTATTGGCCTAAGATGAAAAAAAAGTAGCTAGGTTCATAAGAGGATGCATGATTTGTTGTATCAACAAGTCTAGCAATAGGAAATAGGATCTGTATCATCCCTTACCTGTACATACTCATCCTTGGGAAATCATTTCCATGGACTTTGTGGGAGTTTTACTGACAACTAGGGAGGGACATGACTACCTATTCGTGGTAGTTGATATGATCAACAAGTTGTGTGTTTTGGTTCCATGTAAAAAGACCATCAGTGGAGAAGAAGCAACAAACTTGTTCTTTGGACAGGTTTGGGTACACTTTGGGATACCAAGGAGCATCATTTCAGATAGGGATACAAGATTTCTCAGTGAATTCTAGACTACATTGTGGAGAAGATGGACACGAAGTTCAAGAGATCTACAACATTCCATCTACAGACACATGGGTAGACAAAAGTAGTCAATAAGACTTTGGTGCAGCTTCTGAGGGGTTACAACCAGAAGCATCCAAAAACCTAGGATGAAAATTTGGTATATATACAACATTATTATAACAGAGCGGTCCACACTTCTACAGGAAAGTCCCCATTTGAAACTTGTTTTGGATATTTTCAACCTTCACCTTTGGATATTTCATGTGGTCAGTAAGGAGGAGTTAAGGAAGATATTACAATAGATGCTTTGCAGGTTGAACATTTTATAGAGAAGAGCAGGTAGATCCATCTACAGGTACAAGAAAACTGCAAAAGTCACGGGCGAAGTATAAGGCCAAGCATGATCGATACAGAATAGAGAAATCATTCAAGGTGGGAGACAAGGTATGAGCCTTCCATGTTGGATCAGGAAGAGGAACATGTCCTACCTTCTCTATGGAGGATTTGGCACAAATCGCTCAGGCAGAGTTGACAGAAGATACAATTTTTCAGAAGAGGTCCAGAACTACAAGACAAGGGTAGCAAGACCTTTGGCAGATTGGATAGAAGGGACAACTTCCAAGCAAGCTAAATGGTAAACCAGAGAGAAGGTGGAGGAAAAAATTCCTCACCTCATTCAGTAAAAGCTTTTGGGGACCAAAAGCCTCCTAAAATGGGGAGGTGTGATATGAATTGGATCATTATATTGTTTGTCATCCATCTTGATGCATGTGGAGTGAAAAAAGTGGATGAATCAGCTCATGAGACCCTTTTTTCCAGCGGGACCTAGTTTGGCAAAAGGGGGTCTGAAACCTTCCAGGAGCATTTTGAGGCATCAAACAACATTTTTTGGGGTCAAAAAATTTCTGTCAATGTGCAACACTTTTTCATGCTATACTACACACAAAAATATTTCCAACGATGCAAGAATCACATCAATCGGAGTCTATGCAAAAGTTATGCTACTCAAAAGTTGACCTTCATGTTTTTACACCTATAGTTTGGGAGGATGTCTTGTCAACCCCCATTATTCATGGAAAAGGGGCTAGCCACGTGTTTGTGATGTAAAATACTTTAGAAGAGTCTATTTTGTAACTCTAGTTAAGAGTTGATGTAGTCAAACTTAAACACTAGTAGGATATTAGGTTGTGTTATAACTGGGCCACTAGGAGGTAGAGGCATTCCATTCTTTTGAGAGCATTTTGTTCCATAGTTGAGTAAAGATATACATGATAGATAGGAGGTAGAGCACACAGAGAGGATCTGTGCATTGTAGCAGCCCACGGGCTCAAGACATTACTTCTTTGTATTCTGCAGCCATATTTCTAGACATAAAAAGAGAGCGAAGCGGCCTCACCTTCAAGCTGGGTTTTCTGCCGAAAGGGTTTCCCAGAGAGCATATCTTGTGTATTATGTGTGTGTGAGCTTATTTTGTCGTTATATACTTTTCTGATTGATTTACTTTACATGCATGCACTAATTACAGTTAATTTTACATATCTATAAATTAAATAAAACTGCAATAGTGTAGAATCTCATATTTTTTAATATAATATTATCATATCTGTTGTGATGAACCATCAAGTGGAATGTCCACAACAGTTTACGTATCAGGGAAGTTGCCCAGTTCTCTAGAATTGTACAATCTTCCTTGGCAATGTGCATGAAAAGTTTTCTAAAAAAGCAAAAAAGCAAGAAAAAAACAATCCTTGGAAATAATGGATGCATCATTAGTTTCCCGAAGGTGGCACATTCCCTATTTTTAGAAATTTCCACCAAGTGTCGCTTTTTCCTTGATTTTAGGCATGCACCTCATAAACCCTAATCTGCCAAAATCTATTTAATTGACACCTCTAGAGCTCATTTATACATTTGATCTTGGTGCACTAGCATTCCTAAGGAGATCGAGGAGCCTTCGGTGGAGTCTTCGTCGCTTTTCTGGGTGAGTTTTGCTTTTGTCGTCTTTTACTTCTTTTTCTATCACTTTTTGTCGTTTCACTTTTGTGAGTGTTATTTTGCTTGTTTCTCTTCATGGTTGTTGGAATTATAAATTATTTTAGCTTGTAGAAGTGCTAATTCAGTTTATCATTTGCCTTTCATAAGTCTCACATGTGGAGTGGAAAAAGTGGAGGAATCAGCGCATGAGACCTTTTTTTCCAGCGGGACCTAGTTTGGCAAAATGGGGTCTGAAACCTTCCAGGAACATTTTGAGGCATCAAACGACATTTGTTGGGGGTAAAAATTTTCCGCCAATGTGCAACACTTTTTCATGCTATACTACACACAAAAATATTTTCAACGATGCAAGAATCATATCAATTAGAGTCTATGCAATTATGCTACTCAAAAGTTGACCTTCATGTTTTTACACCTATAGTTTGGGAGGATGTCATGTCAGCCCCCATTATTCATGGAAAAGGGGCTAGCCACATGTTTGTGATGTAAAAGACTTTAGAAGAGTCTATTTTGTAACTCTAGTTAAGAGTTGATATAGTCAAACTTAACCACTAGTAGGCTATTGGGTTGTGCTATAACTAGGCCACTAGGAGGTAGAGGCATTCCATTCTTTTGAGAGCATTTTGTTCCATAGTTGAGTAAAGATATCTAAGAGAGATAGGAGGTAGAGCACACAGAGAGGATTCTTCATAAGTTTGACCACTCATTCCCTAACATACTAGTTGGCATTGAAATTAGGTCAAATGCAACCACTTACGCACTGGGCTTTCCTTCCTATCTACCAATACTACCCATCCCATACTTGGCTTAGATGAGTTGAGCCCTACCACTCACAAGCCAATGAGCCCTACCACGCTAATACCAATACTTAGCTAGAAGACCAAGGCAAGCCAAGGGTTCTAAAGAGGATTGGAATTGGATGAACTGTACTGCGAAAGGATTGGCTCAGAACTCAACGGTACTCCTGATTCCTGAAGGTGGCCTATGCATTGTAGCAGCCCACAGGCCAAAGACATTACTTCTTTGTATTATGCAACCATATTTCCAGACAGGAAAAAGAGAGCGAAGCGATCTCACCTTCAAGTTGGGTTTTCTGCCAAAAGGGTTTCCCAGAGAGCATATCTTGTGTATTATGTGTGTGTGAGCTTATTTTGCCTTTATCTACTTTTCTGATTGATTTACTTTTACATGCATGCACTAATCACATTGAATTTTACATATCTATAAATTAAATAAAACTGTAATAGTGTAGAATCTCATATTTTTTAATATAATATTATCAGATCTGTTGTGACAAATTATCAAGTGGAATATCCACAATAGTTTACGTATCTGGGAAGTTGCCCAGTTCTCTAGAACTGCGCAATCTTCCTTGGTGTGTGCATGGCAAGTTTTCTAAAAAAGCAAAAAAGCAAGAAAAAGCAATCCCTAGAAATAAGGGATGCATCATTAGTTTCCCGAAGGTGGCACATTCCCTATTTTTAGAAATTTCCACCAAGTGCCGCTTTTTCCTTGATTTTAGGCATGCACCTCATAAACCCTAATCTGCTAAAATCTATTTAACTGACACCTCTAGAGCTCATTTATACATTCGATCTTGGAGCACTAGCATTCCCAAGGAGATTAAGGAGCCTTCGGTGGAGTCTGTGTCACTTTTTTGGGTGAGTTTTGTTTTTGTCATCTTTTACCACTTTTTCTGTCGCTTTTTGTCGTTTCACTTTTGTGAGTGTTGTTTTTCTTGTTTCTCTTCATGGTTGTTGGCATTATAAATTATTTTAGCTTGTCGAAGTGCTAATTCAGTTTATCATTCGCCTTTCATAAGTCTCACATCATTTTTCTTATTTTTTCTCACTAGTGATCGTCATTTCAGCGACTCTCCTTGAATATTTGTTTTTACTTCCCTTTGTTAAGTTTTTGCACTTGATTCACACTGATCTATCCATACTTAATCAAACCCATATTTTAACTTCCAATATCACTTACATCTACTTGTTTCCTACATGCTCACTGGGCATATTTTCACTTCACTTGGCCATGCATTGCCTTGCCCAGTTGAGCATTGTGCAAGTCCAAGGCTCAAGCTGAGAGCTTGGTCTATAAGACTACACAATGCATAATATAGGCTAGCCCAATTGCACATTGTCCAGTCCCAGGGCTCAATCCTGCCACCTTGGCCACTGAGACTGTGCAATGCGCAGTCTCTCCTTGTCACTGCCCATGCTGAACTACACACTATGCAGTCTGAAGCCTCAAGATGTATCATTGGTTGTTGAGGCTACACAATGCATAGTTCCCTCAGCCAATCTCCCACCCTAACTCATGAAAATTGCACAATCTCTCTCATCAGTGCAATGGTTTGCTTCTTGATCTTGCTTTGAAAGTGGATCTGCAGAATTTAATTTATTCTTGCCATGAGTTCCTTTTCCCTCCCACAGGTACCATAGTTATTGAACACTTCTCCTCCATAGTCAGTGTTATCATGGCACCCAAGAGAGATGCCTCAAAAGATACCACAAAAAGCAGTACTAGGGAGGTAGTTGAGAGTACGACAGTAAACTTGCCAGTATATTCAAACACTTGACTGTATGTGGAAAAGGAATTAGACCTTACATGGTAGAAAGTGAGTGAAGCTTTTTTTGCAAAGAGCTTCGAAGTAGATTTGGAGGACCGATAGATATACATTAATGTCCAGGAATCAGGGCTACATAGGGTTACAATTGGATTGTGAAAATGTTATCAGTTGGATTGTTTCACATATTGATGTGAAGACCATGACTTTGACCAGTGCCAATGGACGCAAACTTGCTACTTTTCTGGCAACAGATTATCATCGTATGTATTATTTGCCCAAGCCAGAAATACTCATGGCGTCATATTTCTATGCCACCAAAAAATATGTGGGCACAAAAGATGTTGTTAAAAGTTAGGTGAAAGAGACATCAAAGTTTCAACAAACAACCACCAATAATTATAAGACAAATTCTCTTAGGAGGGCCTATTAGTTGTTGATCATCTGAGCTTGCAGAATGCTCATGTAGGGAAAGTTCTGAATCCTCCCAAGGGTGGGCAAGCGAGATTTTATATGTCTGCATATTTACTAGATGCAATATGCGCACATAATGCATTCCCTAGCATGAACTAGACTTCGACACCTCAAGACCCTACTGTACACATTCATTGCAAACTACTCTCACATTGTAGCCATCGAGGAGTAATGGAGAAGCTAACTGACCACTTCCTCTTTCTGCTATACAAGATGATCTTTAAGGAAGAACTACCTGTCATGTCAAGTGGGGCAATGGAAGCAGTATCTAAGATTGAAAATTAGTTTGCCTCACTGGATGGCACCTTCCTTAGAGTGTTCGACGATCATAAGTTGTCGCATATTTTCCTCAGGTATGCCACTAACAAGCTTGTCAAGCAAGAAGTTTCATATCATCTCTCCACAGGGTTGTTAGGAGATTTGCACAGGAAGAAGAAAGCACCTTGGCCAACTCTTCCTATTCAAATTGGATTGAACGAGATAAAGAACCTGAAGGTCACAGATACAAAAAGAAAGACTATAGAGAAGTTTGCATTTGTTACTTGAGACTTTAATCCGTACGATCCCCATGGTATTTACAAAGACCACTGTGTGAGAATTCACTTCCAATGGCTCAATGAGACATTTCAATGGTAAGAGGAGGATCCATGGAAGAATTGCTATAATGCCTCCAAGACCCGCGAGCCGGTCAATTTTGCAGGAACTTCACAAGTGACTCCATAGAAGGAAGCTACTCCGGAAATGATGCCAACAAAAGGAAGCAACCCTGCATAGGATAAGGGAAAGAGAAAGATTTCTTATAGTCTAGGGGGAGAAAAAAGTTGCAAGATGAAAGAAGATCCAAATATTATGAAAGCGGCTTTAACAATAGAGGCAAAAGGAACCAAAGAATGTAGAGAGTAGAACAAAGGAAGAAGGAAGAACATAGGAGAATGAAGGAAGAAAAGTAGAAGCAAGAACAAGAAGAGGAGCAAAAGTAGGAAGAAGAAGAAAGGCAAAGTGCAATAGCAGAAGAAACAATGCAGAAACAAGTTGAAGAGCAAGAATAGAACCAACAACCATTAGAGGAGGAGAGCGGACATGTGCAAGACCAGGAGCTTGCTTAGCAAGTTGAAGAATTGATAGAGATCATAGACATGGAGGATGAACTAGAGCTGCAAAATCAAGATGTCGACCTGATGCCTAGCACACAACATGTCACCATTTAGTCTCCACCACCTCTAGCAGCAGAGTCAACTCCAGGCGAGGAAGGGGAAGTTGTTCCTCTTGACAATGATTCGGTTATGGACACGTACAACATGTCGTATGATGAACTCCAGAAGAAGATTATACAAGCGTGTAAGAAGCATTTTTTGGATGATCTCACATCTCCTTGTTTTATAAGAGAAAGGGTGATTATGGTTGACACTAGGAAGAATCCCAGTACCATTGTCGCAACCAACTTGGCCTTCATAGGTGCAACAAAGTCAAACCTTGAGTATTTGATGGACGAGAACAAGCAATTGGCAAAGAACTTGCAGGCTGCCAGGCAAGAGGCTGAACAACTCTGTGCAACAAATCAGAACATAGCTTCCACACAAGTCCATCTGGAGGAAATGAAGGCAATGATACTTAGTGAAGTATTGACACTTGGAGAGACCATGTAGAATCTCTATGAGGAGCTTGTTACCGTGCATAAGGCAGTTTTCCATCTGCATGGCTTGCAACAACAGCGCAAAGATTTTGTCAAAACTCTTAGGAATGTGCAAGGTGCAATCACTGTTGTGCAGGAATGGTCAATGCAATACATAGGGGCACCACTTGACTTGGGCAAGAAAATAAAGAAACAGGTAGCGCTGGAGAAATAAAGATTGTGAATGTTGATCCAGAACAATAAGCAACTCACCTCATTGATTGGTAACATTTAGGCCTCGTATGCATGATTATACAACAATCAGGATTTCTTGGTGAAATCCCACATGATCCTATCAGTTGGCTCACTCACTAAAGCCAAACCCATGAATCAGGTTAGGAAGGAGATAGAAAAATATTTGGAGCAACTGAGACAAGTTTCCACCAAGGAAGATTTGGAGGTGAACATATAGAACATGTAGAACTACAACGGTGGCCCTGTCCAAGTGAGGACAATGTTGCTGATACTTTAGAAGGAAGTTGAAACTGGATCCAAATCATTGTACCCAGATGCTTGAAGGATAGAGTCTACTTCCATCCAAACATTATCAAACTGTTTGGGGATGTCATCTCATAATACCAAACTTGGCACCGATACGTGACCGAGAGACATCAATTGGAAGTTGTTGAGCTTCAATTTTCCCAAAATCAAGCATGATAATGTTTTGTCTTATTAAGATGTCTAGCTGGCTCTACCCCATTTCGTCTTATATGGGTACGAGTGTAAATTGTAATATTATTTGTAATTAATTTGTAAGTGGAATTCCAAGTGTCAATATTGGAATGTGAAGAGCCTTGATGTAATGTAATGACTTATTTTGTAAAGAAGTTGAAGAGTCATGAGGGTAGTCCAAAAGTCATAAAAGGGAGTTGAAGAGTCACCCCCTCTTGTTATAAATATACCCTCATAACTCATGTAAAGAGCTTTTGGGAGCCAAGCTTTTGGCTAGGATTAGGCTTAGAGTCGAGAGCTTGGGATTTTGTGAGAGCCTTGGCTTCTCCGTAGCATAGAGGAAGTATATTTCTTTGGAGGAGAAGGTGACGTTGACTTCACGTTCCACTATTGGAGCTAGTGGTCCGTCAATGGCGTATGTATGATTGAAACTTTCACTCAATAAAAGCTTAGAGCTGACATGTTTTCATGTATATGTTGTAAATATAGTAGGACTACTCTTGTTATGTTTGCAATGTATGTTATTTAACTTACGCTTATGCTTATGAACTATTTCGTTTGCATTGGTACGAATCTTGTTGAATGTGTGTTGTTGTATTAATTCATCACTATTAACTTGTGAACTATTTCACATATTATCTTATGATGTCATTATGCTCACGTGTTCCTTTCAAGCTGCGTACTATTACAGGATTTAAAGGGGCTCACTTATTTTCCCTTTCACGTGGCAGAACCTTCATGCATCACACTTGACTCTCCGCAGGGTCACACACTCGTTCTCACCAAAGTCACTATACATCACTCTATGTGTTATTGTAACTAAGGCATATCATTAAAACCCATTGCATCGGTAACCATGCCATATTTTGAATGGGACTCCTACACCAAACGGTGTGAGGTCTAATTGGGAATTCATATCGGGGAGTTCCCCTAAATGTTGGCAAGTCCAACATCGTAAACATAGGGGGAAGAACTCATGGAGAGAGAATGGAATTAAATTGATTGGATAACCTGATAAGTTTGTGAATTCATTTTTCAGAAGTAGATTCAAATGCAACAATGACGAAGAGATAACGTCTATGTTCTATGTGAATCCATACGCCTGAATTAATTAAAGAAGATACTTTTAGGCGAAGTTTAAAAACCTGAGAAGAGAGGCATGCTAACTTAGATATGATGAAATGAATTTCGGTGCATAATAGAATGAAGATGTCCTAAGATAAATCCTATTGGTGTTCGATCTGAAATTGGATTAATGAAAGCTAATAACTTTAATCGTGAAGATGGCTACAAGTTAAGCCACTCCTAGAATCCTCTCATTTATAACCTTAATCCCTATTCTTCCCTTCCCCCTAGAGGTTCTTTGTCTTCTAATTAATCTCCCCCTTTCATCTTTCCTTCCCCCCCCCACCCTTTTTGTTTAATTTTACCACACCCCCCACCCTTTTTCTGTTTATTACCACACCCCCACTCCCCTCCCCCACCCCCATTCCTTACCCTATTTATTTATTGACCCTCATTCCTAATCCTTTATTTATGTATCGACACCCAATCTCTTTCAACCTCTCCCTATATCCTTCATTCTTTATTAACCATACTAGATCCATCTCAACTCCGGTTCTACCAAGCGCCTAGAGAGATCAAATCTCTTTTCGCTCTAAAAGAAGTTTGCACCTTAAGAGGCGCCTAGAGAGATCAAATCTCTTTTCACTCTAAAAGAAGTTTGCACCTTAAGAGATTTGATCCATCTTGACGCTTGTTAGATCTAGAGTTAATATGGATCTATGTTGTTTTAATTATTAGTTGTTATTAAAGTTGTTATCATATGTGTAC
>APFE031698771.1:241055-259541 GCA_000404065.3 Pinus taeda | reverse complement strand
TTCACCAATTTGCCTTTCCCCTTATGAATTTCTAATGCTCATTTATTATTAATTTAATTCTTTTTTATTTGTGAATTTATAACGTCCTCTTCTCTCCTTATACTTATATAATACTTTTTGGACTCTTTTCTAATCATTCTGAGTAGTTTGGAGCAATCAATATTTCCGGAGCTATAACTATAGCTCCATTAATCCTCTAGGGCACTATATGCCAAGGGGTGACATATAGTGCCCCCATGCATTAATGGAGCTATAACTTAAAAAATATTGATAGTCTTAGTTTGGTTTGTGAGGATCATGCATTAATGGAGCTATAACTCAAGAAATATTGATATGGTTTGTGAGGATGTGTGGAGTGTCCACTAGAAACTTTGGATACAATCCTCCTACCACACACAATAAATACATCCAAAAAGCCTACATGGCATTATACCTCTATAATGTTTTTTTGAATTATGGTCAATCCTTAACATGTTGGAGTAAATTTGGATAAGGCTCACCATCAAATCTTCATATTGCCATTATAATTCCAAGAATATATCTAACAATTCAAATATACCAATAACTTATAACTTAACAAAAGTAAAAATATTATGTTAATCACTTTCTACTCTTCGAGCCTTATTACAATGAGCTATACATATTCCTTAAAATTAAAATCCCATAAATATAAAAATACAAACCAGGTTACCAATACTAAAACCTAATATTATTTTTAAATAACAAAACGTTATAATATATAAGTATTTTAAAAATCATAATAATAATATTATTAAATAAATTCAATTTTCCCCATTACATATTAAAATTAAATTATTTTCCATTATTTTAAAATAATTTAAATGTTCACCAATTATTTAAAAAGACAAATGAGATGAAACATCCCGTAATCACAATCTTTTAAAGCTAACCATAACGCCCAAAATATATGTCAGAGAAGTTTATTGCACTAATTTAGTATTTAATTTTACTGTAACTTTAAGGTAAAAATGTACATATATATACTTTTATTAACATTTAAAGTTTAAAATATTATTATTATAAATAAAAGCCATAGTCACAGATTTCACAGTAAATCTACGGCCCCATGGAAAACCCTAATCTTTCCGCATTGCGGACTTGAAAAGGCATTTATATTGTGCAGATTTCTGTACCTCGATAAATAGACGGAAAACCCTAATTTGTCCACATTGCGGACTTCAAAAGACATTTAAATTGTGCAGATTTTTTTTACCGATACAAATAGACTGGTATGTGCAAGGATTCGCTATAAGATGTTATTAGCGAGGATTACTCTTTGAAGGGACTAGGTTTATTGGTGAGTGATAGGTTTGTGTTTATATGAAGGCGGCGTGCTTGATGGATGGATGGTTTATCGTTTTATAGCAGTATAGGTAATCGATAGCTCTAAGGGGGTTTGCATTAAGCGATTGGAATTGTATTCGTTTCTCTGTTTTGGGTTTTGGGATGCAGCACGCTGCAACACAAGGCTGGTCTGATGTACAAATGAAGTATCTGCCCTATGCATGTGCTAAATCGAACTTCTCTGCTGTTCAGTGTTGCAAACCCGATTATTTCCCAAATCTGGTTTGTGTCAATTTGGCAGCTACATTATTATATCCTTTTCATATTTTATGTCATTCTTATTTGTTTACACATGAATTCGGCAGTTCTAGTGTATCATTCTGTCATGATATGCCATTATTGCACGGTGCCATCTCTATTGCTTTCTAATTTATAATTTTTTGGTTATCTGTTCTTCATGTCATTTACCGCAATGTTTTCATCATTTGGGGTTTTCAATGTCAAAAATGAAATTGGAAACCGGAAAGTTTGGGACAAAAGTTCTACAGCAGATCCATAGGAGAGCATCCTGAGTTATGCTTCTTCCGTTAGCTTTGACCAGTGATTTTTTGGTTTTGGGTTCTTCCTCTCAAGCATTTGGGTAAATGCTGTTTCTATGTTTGGATTGATTGAATTGTTTTGCGTTTTTTCTTTGAATGCTGCTTTGCTATTCTTGGCTGGCCTGATAAAAGTGAAAGATATGCCCTATGAGCGTGCTAAATTAGTTGGGCTGTTCAGTGTTGCAAGCCTTGTAATTTACTAAATATTGTTGGTGTCAATTTGGCAGGTACTTTATGTTTTTAAAAGAATTTCTTTTATATTTTTCCTGAATGAATTTGGTTTCTTGTTAGTGTAAATATGCATTTTGAAAGTCCTGCCTCGAGCCCAACATATATGCTTATATCAAACCTAAAGTTAAAAATTAATAACTTTCATAATTTTTTTTATCTGACCTATACTTTTTAATTATTTCTTTGGATTGTTTGATTGTTGGTAAATCTTATTCCCAAGGTTTCCTTGGGTGTTTTATTTTGGGATTAGCAGATTTTCAAGCATAGATCCTTTATTCATTATATTTTAAACAAAGATCCTCGTCGAACAGGAAATTGAGAGGATTGCTTGATCTTAACAAGAGCGATGTGATCCTTTTTTCAATGTGATTAATTTTTCTTTTTCTTTTCGAAACTATCAAACAAAGATCCTTGCTTCAAACAGGGAATTGAGAGAGTTGATCCCAACAAGAGCTATGTTTCGTTTTATCTTTAGGCCTCTGTGATTCCCACTCTCTCATCAGTTTCCTCTGATTCCTTCGAGTGTTCTTAAGAGAGGTGTTTTCGGGTTTATTCATTGTAAAGTGACCTTTAATCATCAGGAGGGTTAGAATGGGGAGGGGTGTGTGACGGGGGTCTTTTTCATTATAAAGTGAACTTTAATTCTCAGGAGGGTGGTTAGAACGAGGAGGGGTTTTCTCAGGAGGGGCGTGTGCGGAGGTTCTTTTTAATTATCAGTACGCCTCTCGCGGATTTCATCGCTCTTGTGAGATGGTTGGCAATTCTCCTTTTCGTTCGCTTTGTCTTGCAGGTGATATGTTCCAAAATGCCAATGCGCTAAAATTATGAAGGTGACACGCTTGCCATCCAAATTTTGCTTCCATATTTTACCTCTTATTTTGAACCAGATATTACTTGGCATATGGTGTGATAAGCGTGTTCTAGTGCTAGGAGTGCGGAAATGAAACTTTTGATCTGCAATTGGAGGTGAGGCTCGCTTCAGCTGGAACTTTCAAAAACCAGATGGGACAAATGAATCAAATACAATCACACAAGATACACTAAAAGATTCAAGTGTGAAGCTATGGCTGAAATGGTTTGAAATACTTTATGGAATTTATGGAAGCTGCTGGAGTTGCCGTGATGTGATGCTCATGGAGGTGACAGCTGGAAATTTCAAAAACCAGATGGAACAAATGAATCAAATGCAATCACACAAGATACACTAAACGATTCAAGTGTGAAGCTATGACTGAAATGGTTTGAAATAGTTTTTGGAAGCCGCCGGAGTTGCTGTGATGTGATGCTCATTGGTGATGAAGTAGCATGTACTTTATTGTTTGGGGTGAGAGTCCATTTCACATCTGCAAAGGAACCCAAGCTGAAATCGAGCCACATAAATGACAAATGTGTTGCACACTTTAACAAAAGTGGCCATGGGCATTGGAGATGGTGTGATGAGGTAGAGGAACTAACGATGGTGTGATGACGTGGAGGAACTAAGGCTTAAAAAAAGAAGAGAAGGTCATGTTTGATGAGGTAGAGCAACTAAGGCTAAAAATGTGTGAAACAAAGAAGAGATAGAGGAATATAGGCTAAAAATGTGTGAAAGAAAGAAAAGAAGGTAAATGGTGTGATGAGGTGGAGGTAATGTGTGAAAGAAAGAAGAAAAGGTAGATGGTTTGATGAGGTAGAGGAACTAAGGCTAAAAATGTGTGAAAGAAAGAAGAGAAGGTAGATGGTGTGATGAGATAGAGGAATTGAGACTAAAAATGTGTGAAAGAAAGAAAAGAAGGTAGATGGTGTGATGAGGTAGAGGAACTAAGGCTAAAAATGTGTGAAAGAAAGGAGAAAAGGTAGATGGTTTGATGAGGTAGAGGAACTAAGGCTAAAAATGTGTGAAAGAAAGAAGAGAAGATAGATGGTGTGATGAGATAGAGGAATTGAGACTAAAAATGTGTGAAAGAAAGAAGAGAAGGTAGATGGTGTGATGAGGTAGAGGAACTAAGGCTAAAAATGTGTGAAAGAAAGAAGGAAAGGTAGATGGTGTGACGAGATTGAGGAATTAAGGCTAAAAATGTGTGTGAAAGAAAGAAGGAAAGGTAGATGGTTGATGAGATTGATGAACCAAGGCTAAAAATGTGTGTGAAAGAAAGAAGGAAAGGTAGATGGTGTGATGAGATTGAGGAACTAAGGCTAAAAATGTGTGAAAGAAAGAAAGAAGAGAAGGTGTGATGAGGTAGGGCTAAAAATGTGAGAAAGAAAGAAGAGAAGGTTGATGGTTTGATGAGGTTAGAGGAACTAAGGCTAAAAATATGTGAAAGAAAGAAGAGAAGGTAGATGGTGTGATGAGATAGAGGAACTAGGGCTAAAAATGTGTGAAAGAAAGAAAAGAAGGTAGATGGTGTGATGAGATTGAGGAACTAAGGCTAAAAATGTGTGTGAAAGAAAGAAGGAAAGGTAGACTAAAAATGTGTGTGAAAGAAAGAAGGAAAGGTAGACTGTTTGATGAGATTGAGGAGCAGCGAAAAATGTGTGAAAGAAAGAAAGAATAAAGGTAGATGGTGTGATGAGGTAGAGGGAACTAAGGCTAAAAATGTGTGAAAGAAGAAAGAATAAAGGTAGATGGTGTGATGAGATAGAGGAACTAAGGCTAAAGATGTGTGAAAGAAATAAGAAAGGTAAATGGTGTGATGAGATAGAGGAACCAAGGCTAAAGATGTGTGAAAGAAATAAGAAAGGTAAATGGTGTGATAAGATAGAGGAACCAAGGCTAAAAATTTGTGAAAGAAATAAGAAAGGTAGATGGTGTAATGAGATAGAGGAACTAAGGCTAAATTTGTGTGAAAGAAATAAGAAAGAATAAAAAACATTGAATAGAATTATTTCAAGGGTGTGATGAGATTGAGGAACGGCTAAAAATGTGTGAAAGAAAGAAAGAATAAAGGTAGATGGTGTGATGAGGTAGAGGGAACTAAGGCTAAAAATGTGTGAAAGAAGAAAGAATAAAGGTAGATGGTGTGGTGAGATAGAGGAACTAAGGCTAAAGATGTGTGAAAGAAATAAGAAAGGTAGATGGTGTGATGAGATAGAGGAACCAAGGCTAAAAATCTGTGAAAGAAATAAGAAAGGTAGATGGTGTAATGAGATAGAGGAACTAAGGCTAAATTTGTGTGAAAGAAATAAGAAAGAATAAAAAACATTGAATAGAATTATTTCATTGAACTTGATTCAATACCTTCATTAAAAAAATGTCATAGCTCTTAATTTTTTAATCCCTTTATAAATTTTAGTGTTGACTATTTATAATTTTTGAATTTCAATTATAAATTGCAATATATATTATTTACTAGAACCATTTCATTGAACTTGATTCAATATCTTCATAAAAAAATTTATAACTTTAATTATTATTCCATTTATACAATTTTTAGTATTTATTTTTTTGATTTATTATTTATAATTTTTGGACATTTCAATTATAAAATTAATATATATTATTTACATAACTATATAACGCTAATTATGTGAGTATCTTAAAGTGTTAATGGGTTTCTCTACGTCACCTCTCTCTTTGAGTATATATAATAGAGAGCGTCTACCATCAATTATTTAATTAGTATTATTATGTGATTATATTAAATATTTTAATGTATCATGGATGAATTTTGTATAATAAATTTATTCATTGGAATTTTATGCTTTTAAATAGGCTACAATAAAGAATAACATGGGAAAAATCATCGGTTAAGAATTCCATGGAAGAAACTATGGTTTGTCAAAACTTATAGTTTGAAAACCACTAATATTTACATGAAAAGACAAGACATTACAACATCTCTTCTATATTGGGTTGAAGAGTGCCTCTTAGTGCAATGATTTAATGAGGCAGGGGAGACACTTCCATACTCTTCGAAATAACTTGAGTACAAAAAATAATGATGTACCTAGCAAAGTGGTTTTGAGCAAAAGAATTTATAGTATATAATGTGTTGTCATCATTGCGCTAGAAAATGATAGAATGAAATATATAGTCCTATATACATGTGCTTGTAGCAAAAGGACTAGGATTGATATAATGACTATTATTGAGCTGGATACATAGGACCAAGTCGACGAGGGGGGGATCACAATTGGAGGTCTATTGAACATGAAAGGGCTTTGAAGATCTGAATGAGCCAATTAAAAGGGGGCTCATGTAGTGGACTTTGTGAATGGCGTAATCAAGCTAGTCAAATCTATTGACGTGCATTTGAGACCAAATCATGAATTGTTGAATGCCAGACATGTGGGAAGCCTCTTGAAGGGCAATCCCCTCTTGAGGCGGGGAATATCTCACACATGCTCGGGGAATGCTGATACAATCTATTGAAGCATTAGAACATCAAGGGTATAGTTCTTGATCGCAAGGCAATGCGCTAGAGTAGAGCACACGAGAAACAACCAAATCAAAGGCCCATGATGTTTCCCTTTGCTTGATTTGAGGCACTCATCAATGAAGAAATTGGATCCAAGGTACACTGCCCTCTAGGGCACTCTCCTAGAATGAATGTGTTGTAGTTGACAAAGCAGGGATAAGTTGAAGTAATGATGAGTCCTCAACCAAGGCACGTGAAATGCGAAATATAGTATGTTGGGGTAATGATGAGTCCTCAACCAAGGCACATGAAATGCAACATATAGTACATGTCATTGACAAAGATTGACACAAAAGGGTGACAAGTAGAGAGGTTTGATGGGTGGGCTTCCGACTTCCCTTATGAGAGCATAACGTGCAAGGTTGACTTGGTAGTGACATAAGTTTTTCAAAGGATGGATCAGGGCCTACGGAGGTCAAATATTAGCGATATAGGATGGGTATGCCACACTAAGGTGTTGACATATTGTAATAAGACTCATTGTGGTTCCAAAGAGACTCCATGGGACATAATGATGACTCATCACTGATGCTCTAAACAAGGGTGACTCAATAATGTTGCCATTGATCGAACCAAGAACAAGTGGTATAAATCCCCTAGGGTAAACCAAGAGTAGGGGAGTGTATGGAGGGACATGATTTGTCGTCATGAAAATGAGAAATTTAAATGATGCTAGTTGGCTCTGGTATGAAGACAAACTAAACTCCCAATGTGAAGGAGATTAAATAGCACGGGCACGAAAATGCAAAGGGGTAATGGTGTTAGAGTGCTCATGTAAGGAACACACACTCAATAGGTGGCAAATGCAAAATATGGATGGGTTGATCCACCTATCGAAGTGTGGGGGTCCCTAAGGTGACATCCATTGAATGATATGCAAATGCCATGAACATAATGATGTTGCTTATATGGGAAATGCCATAGGGACCGGGCCCAAAGGGGACCCTATAAGCACGAGTAAATAGTGGTTATTCATGACAAAAATCGATGTGAGTCATCAATTCCAAAGAAAAGGTGGTGTTAAAGTACAAGTGACAAATATGAAAGCTTTCAATTTAAATGGCCTTAGTGCTTTGTGGAAAGATGTTTCCTGGTGAAGAATCAAAGCATAAAATGATGAGGGAATGAATTATCAAAGGAGGTCTAGAGTCATCCCCACTGACGAAGTCAAACATGGGGTGTTAGGTCCTTATGATACTAGTGTACCTCCCTTATTGTTATTGAGAGTGTAACCCCAAAACTCACTTGTCATTGTTGCATCTTTACATTATTATTATTATGTAGACTCTGATTATATTGTGACCCCTTAGACTCCTATATATACCAACGAAGTCTTATCATTTGTATCATCTAAGAATTGTTCATTTATGTGATGTAAGGGAGGTTGCCTCCTCAAACAGAATATTTCTCAAATTGTTAATATATCTTTTTTTCTATGTTATAAGCTGGATGCATAGTATTTGGTATCAGAGCATCCGAAAAGGATGATAATTTTATACAAAAACATATGTAACTACTTAAGCGTTAAGGACAACACTTTTTTGAAGGAGAGTGACATATTAGGTCCCTATAATACTAGTGTACCCCACTTATTGTTATTGTTAGTTTAGCCCCCTATTGTTATGGTTGTGTCCATGTATCCCCCATAATGTTATTATTGTGCCCCATAAAAACCCACTTTTGTTATTGTTGTGCTTTTACATGATTATTGTTATGTAGGGTTTGATTATATTGTGACCCCTTAGACTCCTATATATATCAATGAGGTCTTATCATTTGTATCATCCAAGAATTGTTCATTTACGTTGTTGTAGCTCCCAGAGACAACCTTGGATTGCTTACAAAACTAGTGTTTGGACACATCTAATTTGGTGTGTCTCCATTGATTTACAAAAAACTGGAGACATCACTTATGTTCTATAGATACATATATATATATATATATATATATATATTATATAATAATATATGGGGAATGGGTGGTTCCTTTATCCAAAGAAATAAAACATGGATTTCTGGTACTTCCTCAGGTCCAGATTTTAGGAATAAACATAAAAAGAGTGGAGGCCGAGTGTTTCAAGGTCTTACAACTTAATAAGATTTTGTAGAGGGGATGAGAGAGAACAAAGAGAAAGAGCAACTCATCACATAGAGCATAATGCTTCAAACATTCTACACTTAACACATAGAGCTTGAGGCATTAAGGATTTCTATACTTATTTGAGTTACGAGCAAAATAATGGATGGAGGGGCTGAACGTTATGATTCATGTGTTGCAGATTTAAATATATGGTTTCAATAACCCACATAGGTATATCCATCAACAATATTGAGACAAGTGAATTTGTGATGCAATTACATGGATTTGCATTCACATATCAATACAAATAAATCTATGAGGAAGCTTGAAACATTTCTAGCAGCTATAATTTGCATGAATACTGAGAGGAAAGATGAACATAAAATGAGATTGACAAAGGGAACACACACTGTAATACGTGAAGGGGGAATCACTACTGTTTCCTTGATATTCTGAAAAAGATTTGTATTACAAAGAGATACACTCTGAAAATAACATGCAATGTTTTCTATAGAATTTATGAACCTTTTCTAAGTCTTACTTTCTCCTATTTATCTGGAGAGGGGAGCAAGAACATACATTACATCAAAAATATTTATGGTCTAAATTTAGTGGTCAGGTCAACTAGCTGTATCAGTCATGAATGACTCTGTGGCCCAAAAATATTACAGAATTAAATGCCTCCTTGGAAGGAAGGCATGTTACATGACAAAAATAAGTAAATAACCAGACATAAAAGTAAATAAAAGCCTCTGTGTCTATCCTGTGATTGCTTCTGCCTCAAGTTGTAATTTGTTCACGGTATGGCTTCCTGTGCTGCTCAACCAACCCCGTCGCCTCTGCCTTTACTTCTAGGATGCCTCGTTTTGTGAAGCAGGGGTTGGATCAACTGTAAGTGCCTGTCTTGGTGGTCTTTCGCTGTGTAGAGGGATGGGGCTCCATGCTAGGCCATTAATCTTCCTGAGTCCCGTGTACTGCTCCAATGCTGCGCCATGCTCCATTTAAGTCTTCTAGCTGCCGACCCATTTGCCCATTAAACCTCTGTCCTGCACTATCCGTGCCTTGATGTAGTGGGTGATATGCATTCCAGTGTAACAACGCAATCTTGCAGGTGCAGGGTTTTTTCCTCTAAAATAGACGAAACAGGCATTTTTGATTTCCCCTTTAGACCCCTTTATTATAGCCCCTCGTGTGGCTTTCCTCATATGACCAAGGGTTGGAACCAGGGGCTTAGCCCTCAGGCGCTAAGGCCTTCAGACCCGTGTCTGAGAGCCTTTTCCTTTGTATCGCAAAATCCTGCATATCAGTGCTTTACTGTGCTTTTGCCTTAAGCTTCTCTCCCAGACACTTGTGATCACCGATCTGCAAGATTGGGCCCACCTAAGACATTGCAATCGCACTGTAGGAGAGGGGGACCCTTTACCTTTTTCCTTAGCCTGGGCCGACAGTCTAGACACGAGATCCTTATAGATCATGTCGTAATACCTTATCGCATCAGGGGGGGGGGTTCCCTTTGTTACTTGGAATTCTGCATCCCGGCGCTCGATGGTCTTCTACCTTTAGCTTTTCCCCTTAACCACTGCGATCGTCGAACTGCGGGGTGATGTCATCACTGCCATGTGTCACCCTGTGAGTGGTGACACATGGCACTCGGAAATGGCCCCATTTCACCCCCAAAAACGATGAAACCGAGTGACACGTGTCTTCCATACGACCATGTCACCCTCTGTACTACCATGTGAAGGAAAGAGAAAAGGGGCCATTTGCCTTGGTTTGGCAGGTAGTTCCTTTGGTAATGAATTTCGGCCTTTCCCAAAACTTTTACACTATATTGTAGAATTGGCCCCGCGCATGGTCTTGGAATGAAAACCTCGCTGATCCTCCGATATTGCGGAATACAGATGGTGTGAGTGCGGGATTGCGCCACATGGAGGAGAGAGAAGGGGGGCGACCCGACCTTTGTTTTTCCATTCTTTCTTTTGTTAACTCTTTTCAACCCTTCCCCGATGATGCAACGCTATATCGCAAATCAGCGCCCACACAATCTTGGAGTTTGTTGTGATTGCAGGACTGAGGGGTTGCCGGGATGCAGGGTTGCAAGAGTGCGAGGTTGCACCACGTGGAGGAGAGAGAAAGGGGGCGGCCCGCTCTTGTTTTGTTCCACATTTCCTTTTTTAAACTTTTTCTCCCTCCCCCGATGATGTTACATTATATCGCAAAATCAGCCCCGCAAGGTCTTTTAAGTTTAGAATCCGCCGATGTGCCAAGCTGCGGGTTGCAGAGTCGCTAGGATGCGGGATTGCGAGACTGCGAGATCACGCCACGTGGAGGAGAGAGAGGGGGCAGCCCGCCTTGGTTTTTTCATGCTTTCCTTTGTTAACCTTTTTCAGCCCTCCCCCGACGATTTCACATTATATCGCAAGATCGCCCCCCACAAGTTTTGGATTTTTCTGTGACTGCGGGACTGCTGTGACCGGCGATTTGCGGGATTTTCCTCATACTTAGCCATTTTCTATGTTTTCGAGGCTTTCCAAGGCAATATTCAACCTTCTCTAACTTCTGATCCAAGAGTCCCATTTTGGACTTTTATATACCACTGGAAAGCTCTTTCTGAGCATTAGGCACTGAAGGGGTTTGATCATGCTCTAAGATTTTCTGAGGCCTGGGAAAGTGGCTCCAAAATTCACTGCTCTTGGGCAACCTTGACCAAATGAAACCCATAATGCAGTGAGTGACAACATATGTAATGTAAAGGAGGTTGACTATTTTTCAAGAAGTTGATCTATTTTTTCTTTTATTTTATGAGATGGTTGCATAACATGGGGAGGCATTAAGTGAGGCATTACATACAGTAGAATGTTTCAATATAAGGTACTGATTATTAGTTATACACATTATGTAGATAGCACGTTGGAGAGGTTAGTAGGACAAGCTACCTAAATAATGAGAACATAATCGACCCTACCTAAACCATTAGGGTCTAGGTTGAAAGTGGATAATAATCAAAAATAAAAATGGGCCAAGGGCCATCATGCTCCCATGCATGAGATGTTGAGCCCAATGAGTGATGATGGAGAGAACTGATTAGGTATGCAAAGGCAGGAATGATGCCCCTGTTGGATGTGTATGTAGCATGATATGGACATGCCAAATGTATTTAGAGTAGTGGAATCCAAACACTTTCTAGAGGATGAGACTATAAGATGGTATGCATATTTTTGGCATAGTGCCATTGGTTGTGGATTGGTTATCTTATGATGGAAAGAAGGGATGAATATAATGGGAGATTGGAAATGGTTGATTGTTAATCTCACTTGGTGTTACATGTGTGAGTCAAAGGGATTAAATGTTTGGGTTTGCAAAGTGGTTTTACCATACCATACCAAGGAGTGCCTTGGGCTATATAGTGAACAAATACTCACTCAGATGAAATTGGGGTTAAATAACAGAAATCTCAAAGGGATTGGGTTCTCAAAGTGAGATGTAGGAATGATTAAGTGGACTATCCCCAATGTGATTTGGAGTGATATGGGACTCCAGAAGCTTTTTAAGATAGGGAAGAATAGTGGTACTAGAGTCGACACTACTAGATGCAATAGGAGGGTTGGGGAGAATCTTCTTCTAGACACTAAAAAATGGACACCCCTTTACCAAAACATTGTGCAACAATGCAATGACCACAAGGTGGATGAATCAAATTCATGGGTTCGAAGTAAGGGGTTTTTGAACCGATCTACTTGACTATGAATAAAGTCTTTGGATTCCACAACATATTGGTTAGTTGGACATGATTTTTGTGGGAAAAAATAAGATTGATGATGCATATCACTCCATGGATAATTTGGTGTGGTCATAGACTACATATGTCTTCATTTGAGTGGAATATTGGAATATGACACTGTGAGGGACCACATGATGTAGATGGTGAAGTGTTATTTGAATCATCATCATGGGATACATGGTTCACATGTGCAATGTCTATGGAGGGACACTGGTGACTAATGGAATAAAGTTCCATATATGTTGAGATTGAAGCGACCTCAAATACAAAAGTTGTTTTTGAAGGCACATAGTCAAATGCTCTCTGGATTTTGAAGATGTCAATCCCACTGATGATGAAAAATAAAGGATATGTACGATATTTTCTACCATATCTGCATCAGGGGGACCAATCATGATTGTGGGTTGATTGGTTCCTTGCTTTGGCGAATAAGAGGTGTTAGGGGTTATAAGTAGAGTAGAAACTCCACTACGAGGGGCATCTATTTCATGAAGAACGATGAGGGTATTGAAAAAATGTGAGAGACGAGGGTAGTGATGTGAGTAATGTTTGTACATTTCACACAAAGTGTAAGGGTGGTTTGTCCGTAATGCTTTATTCTTCTTAGAGGACTTAGGAAAAGGGACTTACACCTCAAGAACCTTTGGGCTTGGTTGAAGTTCATCCAAGGAAATGAAACCCTTTAACTGGGGGAGGGTAAAACAATTATTCGTGGTATGGCCATGAAGATTGCACAAATCACATGGTGGTGTAGGCTTAGGTGCAGAAGGTTGAGTGGCCATTGCCTGAGTTGTCTTTTCATTACCCCATTCTTCTTGGCTTTCCCCCCTTTCCGGACGCTTACACAATAGGAACATAGTTTTGTTGAGGTTGCAATGGAATTGAAGCAACAAAAGGTATTGTTGGAATAGGCTGAAAAAATGTTAAAGCCAAGTAGGGTTTAATTTGATTGGGAGGAGTATTGGCGGGAGGATCCAGGTACCAAACTAGAATTCCCAATGTAAGATTAGGAAAATTCAACATAGCCATCACATGTGTGTTGACTATTCCTGGAAACGGGAATAAGAAAGGTAACCGAGTGAATGATAAGGGGGAACCCTGCCTGGTACATTGGTTGAATTCACAATAGCATAGTTTTGTTGGAATGAGGGACCAAGTTGCTAATCAACTTGAGATCTGGACACCATGCATACCTATGAGGTGCTAGGTGTAGATGGAATAGGCGGTGTTCCATAATTTGTCCCAAGAAACGAGGAATCATTATAAACTCTAGCATTGATCTCAGTAAGATAAGGCAATGTATTATTGCCAACCATTTTGGAAATGAAATTCTTAGAATGAATTTGAAACTTATGATTGTAGTATATCAAGTGATCAATGGTGTCAATCTTCACATTGTAGGGGAAGCTCATGGTATGATAGGCAAAATAACATACCAATTTCATTGCGTATGTAAAACTATGACCTAGTAAGAGGTTATAGTCTAAGGGGGCATCAATAACCTCAATGTCAATCAAGACTTGCTTGTTGGCTAACTTGATGGGGAAATTTTGGTACAAGCCTACTTACTGGTTGCAAGGATGACCATCATACATTAAGGGTGATCGTAAATGATTGAAGTTTTGGTGACTGGAGTTGTTTCTAGACTTGGGCAGACATCACACGTGGATGCCCCTTTGTTAACGTTACATCGCTGAACAACAACATTCTTGATGGAGACGAGGATCTGGAAAGCAATGGATGGGGGAAGATGAGTATCTAGTTTATTGACATCAAAGAAAATCATTCGATCATCTAAGGGATCCATAACACTCAAAGCAGAGAGTAGAGCCTTACATTGTGAAGAACACGTCTAAAGGACTTCCTGCATTGAAATGGCACAAGAGATTGAGCCAAGTCATCTACAATTCTATAATGATGGGATGATCGGGAGCTGGTAGCATTTCGACGTAATGGTCCCTTGATGATCTTAGGTGGAACCTCAACCATTGGTTAAGGGATCTATAGAATACCATTTTATGAGAATGAAGGCTCTGTGGTTGATGTCGGTTGCATCTCAGGGGACCATATTAATGCAATTGAGTGGAGAGGTTGATGTTAGTGGAATCCATCATTAAAATATGATATGTTATGTTCCTAGGTTTGTTGGGATATGGAGCAGGGATAATATTATGGCCATCATAAGTGGCCACGTAACCTTGGTGAGGGAAGCGATTCCAAAGCACAATTGACTAAAAAGGGGGTGGAGTGGAAGTAAGAGGAGGTTGATTCTCCCTTTCTATAGACTATTGGTTTTCCCACATCTTACACATATTAGGGAGAAGGGGACATTGAGTGTAATGGCCATATGTACCACAACATGTGCAAGGCTTATTTGTATGAAGAGCCTTGTTCTGCTTGGGTTGATTTCCGTATTGTTGGGTTGTGGTATTAGAGTTGTTACCCTAGTTGGAATTAGGCTTTTGGCCTTGGTTGCCTTGGTTACCATGAGATTGAGCATTCTACTTTCCTTTCCCTGTTTTCTTTTCTTTGGATTAGGGGTATTAGCAACATTCTACGGAGCATACACTTGATCCTACTGAGACGATGTGTTCTGAGGCATGGGAGGTTGAGTGTTGGTACCAAAGGGGCTGGAGCACTTGGTGGTGCATGCACTTAATAAGGATTCACACTTATGTTATGATAGGCAAGTTGAATACACGTTGGCCTAGGCTCATGCTTATGTGATGGTCATATGCATAATAGGTACTTGTGCCCCCTTATATAGTAGGTACTTCCCCCCCTAGGTTGGCCAGATCCCATATGTCTTTGTGGAAATGGGGAAGATTGATGGTATGTGATAGACCCATTCACACTGTCAGCAACATGAGATGCCATCGATGTAGAAGCATTAGTAGAGAAAGTGCAAGGAGCATCAGGGATATTAGTGTATAAACAACCTAACTGGGCATAAATCAAGTCATATTGCATGGCCTTTTGAATGGCCTCTTCCTCAGTTATAGGAAATTTCAAAGCAACATCCTTTGGGATGGGAGGAAGTAATGATTTCAACAACCAATCCATAAAGAAATGATCATCGAGTTTGGGAGCTTTGCACAAGCTCTATTATCTTCACCACTCCTGGATGTGATTGGTAATGTGTGTGACAGTGGTTTGGTGACAAGTGGTCATGATCTTTATGCTGGTATTATGGTAGTGAAAGTATGATAGAAAAGTGTTTGCAATAGTAGAAAACACTCAATTTGACCCGCAGGAGTGGTCAACGTACCATTTCATCACAACATCAATGAGTGTGCATTGAAACGATTAAGATGAACAAAGTCTTCCATAATGGAGTTAGATGAATACCACATATGGAAATACCAGATATGGTTAGAGGGATTTTCTCCAAGATTCCCTTCAAGCTTGGGAATGTCAGAGAGAAGTTTGGTTGGCATGGATGGCCAAGTTGGATTGTGAAGGAGAGGATCATTGATGTGTTGGATCAAATCTAGTGAGTTCAAGCTAGCCATAAATGGGAGAAATCACTGAGAAATGGTTAGCTAAAATTCTTTTGTTTGTTTGATGGATGAGATTTGTGACCTGTCATACATGTAAATAAACAAAAAACAATAATCTCTCCAAAGAAATCACCTCTAAATAAAATGCTTTTCAAAAATAGCAAGAAAGGAAAATACTAGCACACAAAAAAAACCACCAATCGCCGATGTTCAATGCCCTAGTGGAAAAGGGATCATAGGGTTCATAATTTTTCACAAGCTTCTTGTAGTAGGATGTTGATCTGATATTCACCCTATGAGTGACATCAGCTAAAGATTTATTTAACAAAAGGTATTACAGATTCATGTGCCGGTGTGTGTTCTGTGTTATTAAGCAATGGATCGATCAGACTGCCAATACACAAACATTTAAATGGAAGCCAACAGAGAAATAGAGTAAGCAACCACAAAGACACAAGCTATTTTAATAATTCTCCAGGGCTACGTCTCCGGTCCAACTTTCAATGGTGGCCTTGTTTTATTGGGTCTTTGAGCAGAGAATTACAATGCAGGGACTCAAGGTGAGTTCTCCTGAAGTAGGTTTGCTTGGTAGGGTGGTTTCTTGGATTTCCCAAGTCACTGGAGTACATAGACTCTTCTTTTTCCTACCAGCTCTGTGACCTTTTGGTCTACAGTGGAAGGAGCCAAATGTGATGCTCGATCTAGATAGATTCCTCTATGGGATGGCTTGAATCTCTCAAGCTCTGGTGCTCGATGCTGCCACTGGTCAGCTCGGCCCTCTGTCGATCTCTGATTTCGCTTAACTGCCTCTTCTCTGGGTTTTGTCTCTTAGTGTTCAACTGTTCCACACTGTGTATTCTGTTTTGATGTTCATGGCTTTTAGCCATTCGAACTCATGCTCGCTCGGTTCCTCTTCCGCCTCTGTTGATTCACCTTCTGCAGCTGCGCTTGGAGTTCCCTGTTTGACGTCAGCATGAGCGCTCAGGGAGTGGCCACGTGTCCCCATCTGAACAGCGCCAACCTGCTCATCAGTTTGTTTCTCCAGTTACGTCGTGGATGCGTTCTTCCTCCACCGTGGCAGTCAAACAGATTCCAAATCCCTTTAGAATGCAACTTAATTCCCTATCGATTCCGCTTCCTCCATCGGGCGCAATATCAACCGTCCGATCTGGGCTCCCCCAGATCCAACATCATTTGCACGTCCCGCGCGGTTGACTTGCTCAACCGATAACGCGTGATCAACGACGGTTTTCTCTCACCTCCGCCGCCACACGTTGATCGTTGAGTGGGATCACTCTGCTTCCTCCAAAACCGTTTACCATTTGAGGGCACCCTGATCAATACCGCCAGTTTCCAGAGCGCGGGGCCTGCCTTTGTACGTTAGCGCTTTTCGTTTCTCCGCCCGCGGTTCTCTGGTTCCCAACGCGACCGAGTGCTTAAGGCTTCTCCATTTTGGCCCTGTTCGCCCAGCAATCGCGCATCGAAAATCACCTCATTTTCCCGATCCAGGGCTCCCATGGGCTACTTTGACCTCCTGCGCAGTCTCCATGGGCCTCAGTCAGCACGTTTTGACCGAGGTCCTCGTCGTTCCATGCTGGCTGCCATTGCCACTAGTTTAGGGTGTTTTTGATGCTATTTTGGATTCTTTAAAGATTTGTTTTGTCCCGATACAGTCATGGTTCTTTGACAGTCTTTTATGGATCCAATTCGAATCATGGCCTTCCCACTGAAAGAGCTTTTGGACCACCAAAAGTTGGTTTTCAAGCATCAACTAAGTGAGGGTATTTCTTTCTCACTTGTCCAATCTCAATCCACTTCCCACTACTTGGCTTTGAACCTTTGAGCTCAATCCTAAGGTATTCCACTTGTCCACTGCACGTCGTCCTTACCTTCCTGTCCAACACTGTGTCTTCCCGTAATTCATTAAGATATTTAGGTAGCAGGTCATCAACAGAAGGTAGTTGACTCTGCTCTTCAGGGTCCTCAATCATTGAAGGTTTAAACAACCTCAAGCAATCTGCGTTTACGACTGAGTAGATGTGCATGTAAGCTGGTAGATCAAGGCGAAAAGAATTTTCACCAATCTTCTCAAGTATCCTGAAGGGTCCATACCTGATAGTCTTTAGCTTTTTACCTTCACCTTGCATCCTGTCCTTGCTGATATACAACCAGACTTCGTCTCCAACTTGAAAACTATGCTCCATCCGATGCTTATCATGCCTAGCCTTGAACTTGGCCTAGCTCTTTTCCAGCTGTTCCTGTACTGCTTGGTGGATCTCCTGGATCTGTTCAATGAACCTAGTTTCCTTGTCCACATCACTGTGTCTATCAACCATGGTATCTTTACCAAAGACAAAATCCAAAGGAGACCTTGGTATGAAACCAAGACATGTCTCAAAAGGAGATCTCTGTGTAGAAGAGTGTTTGGATTTATTGTAAGCATGTTGCACATAACAAAAGTGTTCATCCCAAAGCTTAGGGTGTTTGCTACAATATCCTCTCAGTAACTGGATCACCGTCCTGTTAACTACTTCTGTCTGGCCATCTGTTTGTGGATGAAAAGCTGTGCTTTTCTTTAATTTGGTGTCCATTA
>APFE031698771.1:215146-238924 GCA_000404065.3 Pinus taeda | reverse complement strand
GTTTACCATGTTGTGTCAACACTGCTCCCATGGCATAGTCACTGGCATCAGTTTGGATCTCAAATGGTCTTTGTAGATCTGGCAGTGCTAGTACAGGTGCTGTACTAATTCTTTCTTGTAAGGTGTCGAAGGCTTTCTACTTTTTGCCTCCCCATTGAAACACCTTGTTCAATCCTGTCAAAGCATGTAAGGGAGCTGCAATTGAGGAAAAAAATGAAATGAACTTCCTCCAATATTGTGCTGCTCCTAAGAAGCTTCTCACTTTTTTAGTAGACTTGGGTTTAGGCCAGTTCATGATGACTGCCACTTTAGAGGGATCTATTTTCAATTCACCTCCCCCTACTATATGACCCAAATAATTTAGAGAGGTTTTACCAAATTCACATTTGGAGAGTTAACATAAAGTTTTTCTCTTTTCAAAACATCTAATGTCTGCTTAACATGCTTTAAATGTTCTTCCCACGTTTTACTAAAAATCAGAATGTCATCCAGATACATAATAGCAAAATCATCAAGAAAAGGTTTGAGTACATCATTCATTAATCTCATGAAAGTAGCAGGAGCATTAGTTAAGCCAAAAGGCATAACCAGCCATTCATACAATCCCTACTTTGTTTTGAAAGCAGTCTTCCATGCATCTTGCTCTGCAACTCTGACCTGATAGTATCCACTGTGCAAATCCATCTTGGTGAAATAAAAAACTTCCTTCAATTGATCTAAAAGATCATCTATGCGAGAAAAGGGGATAACAATTTTTGATTGTTATCTTATTCAGTGCTCGGTAGTCAATGCACATTCTCCACGACCCACATGGTGATGTGCTAGGCCTGATGAACCCTTTCTCGAGCAACTCCTGCACCTGCTTCTTGATTTCAGCATTCTGTAAAGCAGACAACCTGTACATCCCAATGTTAGGCAATGGAACATCTTGCTGCAAAATAATATCATGTACTATTCCCTTTTTGGGTGGCAGACCGTTAGGTTCTTGGAACAAGACATCATATTCTGAAACAATCTTTTCTATATCAGCTTGCTGATCAGCATTACAACCCTCAAATATTTTGGTTTTATCAGGTGTCTTTTCCTCTACAACCATCAGTAAGAACTGTTTTCATGAATTTATCATTCTTTTCATCTGTCCCGAGTTTATGAGAGTATAATTATTCTTGAGCTTGTGAGCTCTTACAAAGTATTCGATTCCACCTTTAACAAGTAGATACTTGTTCTCAGCTCTATAGAAAATAACCTTTCTATCATAAAAGTAAGAACTTCCTAAAACAATTCCACATATATCCAAAGGAATTACATCTAACTCAACCTCATCTACAAACGCTGACCCAAAAGAAAACTTGAGTTTGCACTGTCTAGTCACTTGTAGTTATGCTTTATCATTCAACCATCCTAATGTGTATGGTTTCTTATGAGGTGTAGTTGTCAATCCCAATTTCTTTACAATTGTTTCAGAAATTAGATTTACTTGTGAGCCACTATCAAACAAAGTATCAATCTTTTGATTTTTGGAAACAACTCGAATATGGAAAAGCTCATGCCTTTTTCTCTCATGTTCTTCATCAATAACAGATTGAGCAGAATTACTAGTCGATGCTTCAGAATTCTTACCTTTTATACCTGTGGCTGCAATGATTGTTTCATCTCCTGAGTCTGATCCCAAATCTTTCTAAATAGCTACAATATTTTTCTTCTTCTTGCCCTCGGGCTTCGTAGGTCTCAACTCTGGATGCAGAATCCAACATTGCTCATCATCATGCCCATCCTTTTTATAGTGAGTGCATGAAGCTTTGCTTTTCTGTGCAGTGTTAGCCTTCTTTGCTTTCCACTTCTGCTTTCTTTTCTCCTTGCTCTTGCTCACAGTGGGTTGGGATGGTCCCCCAACTTCTGGATTTCCATTCTTTCCTCTAGCTTCTAGCTGAGTAGCTTGTACAGATACCTCATCTATACTAGTGGGATTAAACATGAGGATGGTATGCCTCATGTAGCTGTGTAGACCACCAATGTACTTCAAAAGAGTTTTTGGTGAGTCTAATGAGATACCCAAAATCAATGCTCTCTTTCTGAACTCTTGAGTATACCCTTGTATACTTTTCCCTTTCAACTGCCGAAGAGTTTGCCAACTCATCATGGCTTGTTGCATGTAGGCCAATGGATAGAACTATTTTTTGATTACAGCAAAAAATTCACTCCAGATAGAGATGGTCTTACCATGCTTCTTCATATCAGCTTGGGTTCTGCCTTCCCACCAAACCAAGGCAGTGCCTTTTAGGTGTAGACTTGCTAGCTGAATCTTACTCTTGTCCGAGTCTATGTTTTGTACCTTGCAATATACATCAATTTGTCTAATCCAATTGTCCAACTTTTCAGCATTTAGCTCTCCATCATATATAGGCAAGTCAAATTTAACCTCTAACTTAATCAAAGATGCCTTCTTATTATGCACGGGGCTATTAGGAGGTGTGAGAAAGATTTCCTCTTTCCCTTTTCCTTTTGAGTGGTCATGGGAATGAGACTCATATTTTTATTTATCTTGTTTAGAACCTGATGAATCTTCATCCTTATGCTTTCTAAAGTCCCTATACATTTCTTCTACCATAGAATTTATAGCTATGAAACTTTCTATGAATTGAGGATCTGGCCCCATAGAACCTTCCTCTGACATTGTCTTCCGAGGATAGACTCTCTCAATTTCAAGATTAATTTCCACCAACTCTCCTTCTCCTAATTTGAGCTTTGATCTAGTGAGCATTCACAGCTAAACCAACACAAGCTTGTCTAACCTTACAACCTACTTCTCTGATACCACTTGATCTGATATTCACCCTATGAGTGACATCAACTAAAGATTTATTTAACCAAAAGGTATTACAGATTCATGTGCCGGTGTGTGTTCTGTGTTATTAAGCAACGGATCGATCAGATTGCCAATACACAGATATTTAAATGGAAGACAACAGAGAAATACAGTAAGCAACCACAAAGACACAAGCTATTTTAATAAGGACTTCACCCTATTCACCAGGGCTACGTCTCCGGTCCAGCTTTCAGTGGTGGCCTTGTTTTAATGGGTCTTTGAGCAGAGAATTACAATGCAGGGACTCAAGGTGAGTTCTCCTGAAGTAGGTTTGATTGGCAGGGTGGTTTCTTGGATTTCCCAAGCCACTGGAGTACACAGACTCTTCTTTTTCCTACTAGCTCTGTGACCTTCTGGTCTAGAGTGGAAGGAGCCAAATGTGATGCTCGATTCGGACAGATTCCTCTATGGGTTATCTTGAATTTCTCAAGCTCTGGTGCTCGATGCTACCACTGGTTAGCTCGGCCGTCTGTCGATCTTTGCTTTCGCTTAACTGCCTCTTCTCTGGGTTCTGTCTCTTAGTGTTCAACTGTTCCACACTGTGTATTTTGTTTCGCTGTTCATGTCTTTTATCCATTCGAACTCATGCCCACTTGGTTCCTCTTCTGCCTCTGTTGATTCACCTTCTACAGCTGCGCTTGGAGTTCCCTGTTCGGTGTCAGCATCAACGCTCAGGGAGTGGCCATGTGTCCCCATCTGAACAACACTAGCCTACTCGTCGGTTCGTTTCTCCAGTTACGTCGTGGATGCGTTCTTCCTCCACCATGGCGGTAAAACGGATTCCAAATCCCTTTAGAACGCGACTTAATTCCCTGTCGATTCTGCTTCCTCCATCGGGCGTAATCTCAGCCATCCGATCTGAGCTCCCCCAGATCCAACGTCATTCGCATGTCCCGCGCGGTTGACTTGCTCGACCGATAACGCACGATCAACGACGGTTTTCTCTTACCTCCGCCGCCACATGTCGATCGTTGAGTGGGATCGCTCCGCTTCCTCCAAAACCATTTACCGTTTGAGGGTGCCCCGATCAATACCGTCGGTTTCCAGAGCGCAGGTCCCGCCTTCATACGTTAGCGCTTTTCGTTTCTCCACCCGCGGTTCTCTAGCTCCCAATGCAACTGAGTGCTTAAGGCTCCTCCATTTTGGCCCTGTTCGCCCAGCGAATTGCGCATCGAAAATCACCTTCTTTTCCCAATCCGGGGCTTCCATGGGCTACTTTGACCTCCTGTGCAGCCTCCATGGGCCTCGGTCAGCACGCTTTGACCGAGGTCCTCGTCGTTCCACGTTGGCTGCCATTGCCACTGGTTCAGGGTGTTTTTGACGCTGTTTTGGATTCTTTAAAGATTTGTTTCGTCCCGATATAGTCATGGTTCTTTGACAGTCTTTTATGGATCCAATTCAGATCACATGTAAGTCATAAGAATCCACACAAGCTCATTGGGTTCTTGTGATGGGCCAGTCTTTAATAATTGTGACTTTCTTTGGATCAACTTGTACTCTCTCTTGACTTACAATGTTAACCAAGCTATCAATTTCGAAAGCCCCCAAAGCATTTGTATCAATTTACAATTTTTTGGTGGTCCCATAGGAGTTGAAAGTATTTATTAACATGCTTGATGTGATATTTCCATCATTTATTTTAGATCAAAATATCATCAAAGAATACCAACACAAAATTGCATGGGAAGAGTTGAAATATTTTGTTTATAAGGCTCTAGTAGGTGGATGTAGCATTGCAACATCCAAAAGGCTTCACTAAAAAATCACAATATTCATGTGTATTAAAGGATCATGGGCCCATTAACACACAAACCAACAACTTTGCTCAAAATATCAAAGATAGATGCTAGCCTTGTGGAACTTGGGGGTGGTCATTGTCACGTCACCAACTTGCCCAGTTAGTTTAGACTCAAGAAAATTTTCTTAGTGAAGGGGGATTTCTTAGGAGTGGGAGTAAAGAGAACTTAACTATCAATGAATGAAAATAGGATATAAAGTTAAAAGATGGGCTTGAGGTGATGAGTGAATAGGAGAACAATGCCTATCTTGCTTAGGATATGGGGTACATTTAATCCAATCTTGAGTGATTTTCTTGCATCTTTATAATTTTGAAGTCATCAATGCCAAGAAGGATTGCTCAATGAACTTCAAATTTAGATACTTGATGCATTACAAGATTCTAGGGAAGGCTAATTCTATGAGGACTTGGCCTAAGTACTACATTATAACATTTAACTTAACATAAAGTAAGAGAATATAACTGCAATGTATATGCTTTTAACAAAAAAATTAAGCTTAGAGTTCCATAAAAAGCAAGAGACGAGACATTTATTACCTTATTGCATTTGCTTAATATTGTAGTAGTTCATTTCTTCCTAGAAACCTACAATATTGAATACCCTCTATGATAGCTACAGAGCACAATACTCAAACAATAGACAAGTTTTACACAACAACTTTTGCAAGGAAATCAAGTTCTAGAAATTTCTAACCAATACAGTCCATCTTGAAAATGAAGAGAGATTTTTTATTGATGAAGAGCCTCACAAAACCATGATTGAATACATGGGTGCCTAGCAAACAATGGGAAAAAACCAAGTGCACATTCAAAACCCATGGGTGAATATAATGGGTGCCCTCTAAATAATGTGAAAAACCATTAGCTATAACTATGTTGAAAAAGCACTATCCCTAAAACCCTCCATCGAAACCATGAGCTCAAAAGCATTGGTTGGTTTTTGAAATCTATGAGTTAAGAAACCTTCTTATGGACTCCTTTAACAAGTTGAGCACTCCTTCGACTAAGTTACTGCTTAACTTCATATGTTCTTGTTCTTATGTTGGGTGTTGGAGACTATAGATTACACCTTAATATGTTTTGAAACAAGGTTTTGTTAGAGATATGTCTTTTTTATTTAGTGCACATAAGGTGTTTTCAGTTATTTTCATTTGGAAATGATATATCTAGTGTGTACAAGATGATAAATCCTTTTAGCTTCCACATTTGTATGATTTCATCAACCTTTGGGATTTTTCTTTAGGTGTCCCTACAAATGTTCATGTCACAGTCACCATAGGAATATGATGTATGCTACAATGTTGATTCTGGCTTATTTGGCCATAGTGATTTCTTCTTGAACAAATTATACTATTGTGGAGATACACAACATTCACTTAATTTATTTGTAACTCCAAAGAGTATTGTATTGGATCATTTGATGATGTAAAAAAGAACCATTAGATACACCTTAAACCCTTAATAAATATCTATTTGCAAATAATCTAAGACAGTTTAGCCATTTTAAATTAATGTGTGATTGATATTGGATCCAATGTTGTGTTGTATATATCAACCCCCTAGTTTAGTGTTTGATATGGGTTGGTCCCAACCTTCTAGCCCTCAGAAATTAGTGCTAACCACAACCATCTGATGCTATGGACTATGTGTCATTTAAATGATAAGGATCTAATGAATATAATCCACCTCGACTGGGAAACCTCATTTTACAATAAATTCAATACACAATACAATATGATATGCTCCTAAGACTAGGTCTCCTTGGTATATATAGGATACAAATGGTACAATTATAATGAAATGGTACATTGAAATATTATATGAAAGGTTTTTCCTAACTAATATAACACTAGAAATGCAGTAACTCAATATTTAAGGCTTAATAAGGGGTTTTATGCTTAACATGCCCTTCCCATGCAAACAACCGTTGATGATGACTATTTTATAGGTGTTTTTGCATGTATATCTCATCTTTCCATGTCGCCTCTTCTATTGGCAGGTTCTTCCATATGGTGAGGTGTTGGAAATAATGAGAGGGGGGGGGGGTGGATCAATATTTCTTTTCAATTGTTACTTTTATCGGTTAGATCACTTATATTTAGAACACAAAATGAACAATAGAAATAAATTCTTTTATTAATATAATCTTTACAATGAATCAAGTACAATATAGGTAGGGCTCCAACCCTAGAAGAAAATACCTAGGCTCCAACCTAGGATATGCCAAGCACCTACTTAGACTTTAGTGAGGCTTCGACCTCTAGGTCTTCGACCCTATCTTATCCAAGGCACTAACCTTGATTTTAGGAGCATAACTCCAAGGACACCAATCCTATAGCTTCACTTTGTCAGGACATGTTTGGTTTCACGGCTCTCAAAGTCTTCTTCACTGAGCCCTGCCAATCTTCAGTTATCCCTTCACTTAGTCTCCACGTCACGTCATCAATGAAAACCTTGTCATACAGAAAGTGTCACCATTGTTCTTCATAATACCCAATCAATCTCTTCAGGTTACCTCATCATGATGTCAACAATGCATTATGATATTCAATACAACACTTCAATGTGTCTTGAATGAACTGCACCAAGTTTTGCACCAACTCTAATAATAGTTATACACCTTCTTCAAATATGCTCCAAGGTTAGTCCCAAAGATTACTTCAAGTTACCTCCAAAGGTCTGCACCAAAGTTTCATCATGACTTCTGCACTACACCAATATTTCAACACCAAATTATCTCAAGACTACTGGACCACTGCTACACCAAGACTTCAACACTAGATTGTGACAATTCTTCTTTACAAATGTTCTTGCACCACACTACACCAAACCACTATTCAAACTGTTCCAACACTTCTACACAATGATTTATACACCATACTGCATCATCTATTCTGCACCACACTTCTTCATCAATTCTGCACTAATGTTCTTACACTAAGACTTCAACACTGCACCAAGATTTTAGTACTACACCAAGAATTCTACACCACAACTTCACCAATGTCCTTACTGCACCAAAACTTTAGCAATAATATTTTGGCACCATGCTGCACCAATTTACTGATCCAAATTTTGATATGCTACTACAGGCTCGAATATGATACCTCAGGTCCGAATTAATATGCTTTCGTATCACCAAAAGAGGTATCTGAAGGAGGGCTGCTATACCATTAAAAGAATCTCTGCCGTAGGTCGAGGAGAGGGTGATTCAGAACACTTCTGCAATAGTCAATAGTCTGAGTGGCACATAGTTCGAGCTTGTCTGCTTCGAGCACAATCTATTTCCACAGTCGAGGCTTGAACCAACACACAACCGACATAAAAAAAAAAAACTATACATAGTCTGCAATCTAACACAATCTGAGCGCTAGTACTCCAACACACAGTCAGTACCATGTGATCCTATCAAGTCCGCAAAATGAACCAGAAGTCCATGGTTGGTGTATCCTTTTTTAGTGCATAGTTCAGTGTTGATTGGTGCATAGTCTGAGAGCCCTTAATCCACAGTTCTCACAAAGACAGATCCTTTAGAAAATGTGTGCCTCATATTGTTTACGAGATGTTGACTCACCAAGCCCTCATCCACAATTTTCCATAGAGATAAATGTATGCTTCCATATGTATGTGCTCTTGCTGTTCAAGAGATGTGAACTACTGTATCTTCTTCCTTATATAATCTAAACTACTCTAAGCTTTAAATACATCGAGGACCTCCTATATATATATATATTTTGTACATGAAACTAACAAACATGTCTTTTAGTTAAGCCTACATGAGTTTTGTTTAGGCATGGGTTGGCCTATTGGTAGAAGCTTGCCTTAAACTTGTAAAATATCGTTCTCCCTCATCGTTAGGAGAGTTTGCTCAAGTAATAGCTCATTAGAAAGGAAAAAATATGCTTTAAAAGATGGTATAGGTGTCATCAAGGAATTATGCCTCTAAGGTAGTAAAAAATAATTTTTAATGTGACTAGTCATTAATTAGTGTAGAAATGGAGGATAGTTATATTCTTCATGGATGTCTTCATTTTGTTAGGCTTATTCATCAAAGCTCATAGGCTCATAAATGTCATTAACAACATCATATGTCGCATGTAGTCTTTCATCATCATTGTATAGTCTTCCATTATCAAGTGTATGTCATAGTGATGTAGTGATATGTCATAGGTTCCAAGGTGGTCTTCCAATCATGTTGTGTGGTCCACATATGTCATCAAGGTCATCAAGGGCTTGTAGATCACTAGGGGCATGATTGATGCTTCTTGTCTTATACACGATTGAGCAAGAGTTATAGCCATCCTTTGGCATATTCAAGAATATTTTCCATCTTGACCACTGCCATATTGACATCAATGACAACCTAGATTAACATGAGGTATATAATTTCTCAATTTCACAACTACTTAATCCTTATTTCAAGGATTGTTTCTATTCCTAGTATTATTTTCCCTCCATTAATCTATGCTAAAATAGTTTGGATTGGCATCTTGTCACCAATTATCTTCTTAAAGTAATAAACATGATAGACTAGATATACACATGAAGATGGAAAACAATTTCTAATCCATACTTCCAATCTGTTTGTTGGGGACTTAATTATCTTCTTGATTTAGAGTTTTTTTCCTTTTCTTTTAGTTGTGTCTGAGCCCGTTAGTTCCTGACAGGGGTTGTAGGGGGCTTGCCCCCATGATATTGTCACCAGGGGGTCTAGGTTGGCAATAACAATTCTTTGGAGCCCAGATGGTGGTTTAGGGGGAGTGCCCATGAAGATTTTTTTTGTTGTTGGAAAAATTGCCTTGTAAATATTGTAATTTTGTAGTCAATCTTGATCGTTCACCATTAGTTCAAGGATCTGATGTATAAGTTACCTTTTAAAGGTTTTTTGTTTTTGTTTTTTACATTTTAAAGTTTTTTTTTGTTTTTGTTTTAATTTTTTTCCCTAGAATGAAACCCTTTTTTTTTTTAAGGATTTGTATTGCGGCTATGTATTATTGAGAAAACATTATAATTGAGAGGGAGGAGACTATGAGAGAGAGAGAAGAGGGTTGTAACAAAGGTGTTGGAAGTTGTATCCCTTCATTTTGCTGGATGGAATAAGAAGGATTGGCTATTTCTCCATATATGCGGCCTAAATTTTGAATCACATATGTTGGTGTCTCCTTCGTATTGTTTCATTGTATGTTTTATTTATGCATTCATTTTAATTTTATTGCTTAGTGGAACATATAAAACCACTGCATAGTGCAATAAAATCCAATGGGATTTTGTTGGATGTTCAACATAATTTTGTCGTCACTCCAATGAGCCTCATTTTCTAGGCCCATCGGTACAACTCGTCAAATAATTGGCAGAACAAATGGATGTTGGATACTCGACGCAAGCCTCTAGTCAGAGAAACGACAAAGAGATGAATACTCTATTGAGTATCTGATGTCATATCCGTTGGATATCCGAATCCTGTCAAAAAGTCCACAAATTCGATGATAAGAATCCAATGGTGGGGCATCAAATAGTCGATGGAAATTCGTTAGCCTCTATTTGGATAAACGAAAAATAGGAGATGAATATTTTGTTGATTATCTGACAACACAACCATAAAATATTTGACAAAATTTTTCCATTATTAAAGAAAATAAACAATAGTTGACTTGAAGAATTTTTTTCTAACACATGACTATTAATAGATCAAAACAAATTATGTCCGGCATCTCAATAATAAATTGTGATCCCCTAATGATGGACTCACTTTTTAGTTCGAAACGCTAGGCTTAAAAAAACATAAACATGTTTTTCCAAATTTTATTTTAAATAATCTCACCATTATGGCATCTCTCTTTAACATTTTTCCAGACAGTCCACAAATTTGACAATAAGAATCCAACGATGGGGCATCATATATTCAATGGGAAATCAGACGGCGAACCAAAAACCAAGCTACACATCCAATTAGGAACTTATAACGTTTCGACATTGGAAATTTGATGGAATAATCTAATGTTGCCATCGTACATCCATCAACCTGATTCAACCTTATAATGTCAGAAATATAACGAATGCTATTATGCATCCTACGACCATGTTAAACATTCCACAACCCAATTTGACCTTATGGTGTTGGAAATTTGATGGTTGATAGGGCATATCCGACGACCCCGCTTTATATTCGAGTGGTAACTTCGAATATACGATGGTATATAGGGGTGAATCTAATGAGCCCTCTATGTGTCTGATGGGTGTGGCGTTGAAAATCTGACGAGTAATGGAATATTAAAAAAATGATATTCATAGAACCAAGAACTCAATTTTTATTTACTTTTCTATGCTAAGGTTAGCTACAACTAGGATTCAAAGCATTAATATTTGGACAATGGTGGGTTTTGTGCCAGTAATGCAATAAGAAGAAAATGAAATGTACATAAAGTGGTCAGAGGAGGTTGGAATAAGGTAGGAGACAAAGAACACCAAATTTTTTCAAAGAGTTTCCAAGAGTAGGAAGAGGTAGCTAGGAATGTAGCCAATGTGTGTGTTGCACTTCCGAGGTGAGTACCTAAGATGGTAAATTTCCCACATATAGTTCTTATGATGGTTCTTTAGAATTGAAAAATGAGTTGAATAAAAACCTAGGGGAGAAACACTATTCTTTGTAGCATCAAAATTGTGATAGCATATATATTCCATCTTGACACTTAATTTGGAAGAGTTGGACCTTGGATCTATCTCAAATGACTTATGCAAAACCCGTCATTTTTTGCCCTCTAAAAACCTTGAATTTGGTGGACCAACGTTTTATGAAGATTTAATTCAAGATTTTTTTCCTATGTTGGTTATAGACTTCAAAAAATTGGGACTGCAAGAAGCATGGGTCAATGGACCATTGTTCCTGTTGTCACAAAACCATGTACTAAGGGCTGCTACTTAGTGAGATCTTATGCAACTGTTTCAAACCAGACTTTAGACTAAGGATTAGCCTCCCTAGTCAGAGAGGGCTCTCTCACAGGTTTTGATATGCATTTAAGAGCAAAAGATGGCTAACTCTTTATAACAGTGAATGAAATTTAAACTGGTTGGAACAATAAAATCAAGGCCTCTTCCATTGGGCTCATGGAGTTAAACATTTCTACAGTAAACAAGCAACTATTGCATCATAGAAACCAAGGCATATAGTGTCTCACTGTCCAAAACATCAACTAAGAAGGACTGCAACTCAACAAGACATACACAGGAAGTCTGAGCATCAATGATGAATTCAGAGTGATTGCATGACTAGTGAATTGTAAAATGAGATACATAGAACCAAAACCACACACATTCTGAACATTTGGGACACACGATGAATCTTGGGAAGAAACAACAATATGCTTTCTATTACTGTAAAAAGAAACTTTACATACACCAATATGAGAACTCTGTCTTTTTCATAAAAATCTCCAACCCTTGATACATCAGAGTTTCTCCTATTTATAGAAAATAAAACTCTGCTATTTGAGACTCCTCCTCCAGCATGAGGGGAGCTCGATGTTTATCATTAACTAACAACCTTATCTATTCTTAAACAAACTTATTAAATACATCGTGTATATTGCAGTAAATACATAGAGTCCTAATTCAATTTAAACTCTAATTCTAACTCCTCGTGAGTATGATGCCTTTCCAGATCTCTGACACCTGTCCTTTTTGATATGGCTGAGCTGGATGTCTTTAGTACTCCATATCAACCTTGTACGCCAACTCTTTTAACTGCTCAGTCATGCTGGAGAGGTCCCTTGCTTCTCGGTCCTAATTTTCCTTAATTAGCTCGGATATACAGCAGCATGTCTTTTAGCTTTTAATAACCCCTGGTATGTACTGCTGCCATGTTGCTGATGTGCTGTAGGCGGGATTGATGGACATATGTCGCTCTTTTCAAAAATAACTTCCCGCTCATGATATCAAACTCAAATTGTCTGTTCTACATTTAGATCATCACCTACAGCAGTTTCGTAGCGCGCTACGAAACTGCTGTGTGAATTAAAAAAAAACACAGTCTTCCACTTTCTGAAAATTCTGATCTGTATTTGAAACATTTGGCAGAGGCACAAAAATCATCAAGCTGAAAGAATCTTCAGAGAAGTAAAACAAGGGCGGCAGCCATTTAAATCAAACACCAGATACTGTAGTTCAGAGAATATGCTTCACCAACAAAAACTCTTTTTACGAAATTGAAGTTCCTTCATTTTCTTCATGGATTCAATAAGCTCTTCCTGTACATCTGTAACTTCAATGGGTTTCTGTCTGATAACCAACTCTAGAAGCACTACTCCAAAACTGTAGACATCTCCTTTCAATGCAGCAACCAAGGTGCTCATGTATTCTGGTGCTACATAACCCAAGTCGCCATTGATAAAAGTACTAAGATGAGTATCGACAGGATTCATCAACCGAGCCAACCCAAAATCTGTTATCTTTGCCTCAAGTACCTTTGGACCATTAGCTAATTGATTGAGAGTTGTAACGGAGTTTGTCTCACAAGCATTTATATCAACACCATTTACAGAATTAACATTTAAATTATCAGCAAAAGATTTTGGAGCACCGAAGAATTCACAGGCTAGGACTGGTCCACATCGGCCGAGTAACAAAGTCTCAGCTACACAAGACCTAGGAAAATTGAACCTTGGAGATCCCTCTTTATTTACTACTGCTATTGCACCATTGTTACTGCTTCTCACATATTCTGAACCATTCTTGACTTTTGTTTGCTTAGTATATGATTCAAAGGAATCAATACCCAACTCAGAAAAATTACTCGTCAATGGATTGATTGAACAAAACAAACCGGAAGACTGTTGTGATATAGGAGCAGCTTTTCCCAATATAGCAATGCCCCTGGCTTCCTTTTCACGAAGGGAAGCAATTTTCTTAAACCATTGTTGCAACTTAGGTCCAAATATAAGTTTCACTTTTGCAACACTACGTAAATTTTCTGAGTGCTGTTCCCGAGTTTGATTTGCACCTTTACACCTGACTTGGTTCAGAACTTTTGCTGAAGCACAAAGCAGCTTTGAATCCACGTTATGTACATAACTTCTTGAAGCCAATATCCTTTTCCCACTATTGCCATCAACCAGATGTAGCAGTGTTTGTAATCTGATCCATTGTGCATCCAATGGAATTGCAATCAGAGTAAGAACAAGGCACCTGTCATTCTTCCACAATACTCAAAACCAGTTGGAAAACTGCCCTGAAGAGACATCCCGGGAAGTTTGATGTTCAAAACTCTGTTTTTCGTACCCATCCTTTATATTCAAAAGATACTTACACTTTCCTTTAAATTCTTCAGCGGAGCTGCTATTTTCATCCCCACCATAGCCATAATCCGCACTCTCGGATAGAAATGGATGGTTACAGCATTTCTTCAATTCGACAACAGCGTTTAATAGTGACACCTGGTTTCCACGCACTCCCTTATTCAAATCATGAAAGTTCCGCTCCAAAATCCATTTGTAATACTGCTTCTGAAGGCCTCTCTCTCTCTGTGCCTATCATTTATCCTCTTCATTGCAAATGGTGACCTTGAGGTAGAAGCTTTCGGTTCTTCCAAATGTCCAGAAGTCATATTTGACACCAAACCGCCAGAAGGATTGTATCGTTCAAGTGGATTGACAGGTGGGTGCTGTGCAGATGGATATAGCATAGGAATTATAAGCCAATTTCCCTGAGATGTTGAATATCCTCCCATGGAATTTCCATCAACCGTAGCACTACCATAATCTCTATGGAGCCTTTTTGTAAGCGTAGAATCTCTCACGGCCATCTTGCGCATATGTTTTCCTTCAAATTCAGCTCCTTCATCTATAAGACCACAAAGATCTTCTTCAATTTCCTGCGTTAGCTCCTGGCAATCTCTACTGATTTTCACTGGCTTGTACTCATTCAATGGGTTCTTCAGATGGACCGTCTTCTGGAATGGTAAATGGTAAAGACGAAGCTACCCCACCTTGAAAATGCGTCCTTATGGATTTGTTCCATTATTTGATTTATTCCAAACATTTTCCCTTTTCCAACGAACGGCGCCTGTTCATAAAGATTGAAATGACATGCCGACGTGGAGAGAAAATGATAGGAAAAGCATTCAGATTGCAATAGTTGTAGCTTCTTTTTGCCTTTTCTCTTAGGGTCAGTTTGATTTACTTTCCACCGTTTTGCCATCAAAGACATGCTTGTCATCTGTAACCCTATCCATGACAGACGTGGCAGCATAAGTCACAAACCCAAATCCCACAATGGCAGCATGGATTTTTGCACTTCTCTCGAAACTGACCACAGACAGAGTATGCAGATCTATTATCATTTTCCCTAAAGCACAGCCCATGCAGAGCTTGTGGGAACGTGGATTGCGCAATTCTAATTTCAGTTTTCCTTCCTGTTCATCTGATACCTTTATCTCTCATGTCATACTATAGCAAATGCGCAGTTACGATTTTTCTTCCCTTAATTGCTGATTGAAAATTTAACACTGCTTGAACTCCATCATCCAATTAAAACAATGATTGGGGAGGTGGTGCTGCAACCACCAATTTTAAAACATCCCTCCTGGAACCATGCATATCCCACATTGATACATGATGAATAATTGCTTGGAATTGAAATTGAACTCCTGTATGATTGACATCGCTTTGCCACCTGATACAAACTGATCTCCATTCACTGAGCAATTCATAACTAACTGGATGGATGATCTTGGAGAGCTCATGCTAGTCTCCTCCACACTCATACGTGATGCTTAATGACCTTATGGTCTGCTTGATCTTTCTTGGCCTGATGTGCTTGCTCAGATTCAGACAAGGATGTGCTGTCATATCCGCCAAGCTGCATAACATGAGTAGAAAGGCAGTAGACCAACCAAAGTAACTTCATACTTAAAAGCAAGTATGTGGTTGACCAATAATGAAGAACCAATACCTTAACCATTTCTGTTTCCAACTTCTTTTCAGCCCAATTCACAAGGGAAAAGGATGATATAACAGATACATGCAAAGAATTTAAATATTTATTTTTTGGAAAAGGAATTCGAAGCCAAAGCTCAAACTCCGATTTCAGTTTACGCTACGAAAACACTTGAACATTATGCGCTGCGAAACTGTTAAAGATTATTCTTGCACTGCAAAAACACCTTGTCCTTAGGCTAGGCTAAACAATTTTTTAGCAATAGTATTTTCAGTGATAACAGTTCCTTTCATTTTTTCTGAATATTTTACTTTGGAATAGTGTTTTGAGAGTATGGGATGTCTTTTTTCACACTACCCTTGCACTTATAGAGTTATATGGCCGTACATTAGTCACAACACAATATTTAGGAGACACATTTACTCCGTTGCAAGCTCAATATTTGATAGCAACATGTTGTAGTAGCTACAACCACCCTCCAAAATTTTTTCCGGCACCCAATTTCGGAGCCTCCCTTGAGAGTTTCACTTGATGACTGCACACACTCAGGTTCACTCCGTGAGCTCGTGTGAGTCTTCACATCCGCTTTGCTTGTTCATTTCATCCAAGTTTTGCATGTTGATGTCAATGTCATGCTGAAAGTCTTCGCTTCGTGTGTACATGTTGTGTTCACTATAAAAACATTTGTCGCACTCACACACTAAGTCACATTCACTGTCGCACAAGCATCGTCATGATTGACCAACGATAAATCACAAGTATTTCACTTGTCGCTTACACCATCGGTCAGTCATGTTGAACATGTGTGTTTGGATGGTATGAGTCATCTCGTCGTCAAGTCATGTAAGTGTGTGTTTGCAAGATCACATATGCATCTTTCACTCATTCACACACTTAGTCATTTTTGCTGAAGTTCTGACGACCGGGCTCCCCTTTGACACCTGGACCATCACCCCGCCATCGAATCGATCAACTGTCACCCTGAACAATGTAGAAGCACCAAGCAAACCATTTCAAGCTACGGTTCCCACAAGCAAATCAATCATCCCTCTTTCTGGTCAACCAGAGAGTTTGACCCGATAACCACCCCGGGACTGACTCCCCTCAAAAATGCATAGAGGCTGCAGGCCTTGCCCACTCCGTTGGTTGAGAAAATTGCACAGACATGCCGGACAGACATCCAGTGCCCGTCCCTGTCTCCCTCAGAAAATTGCTTAGTTTTTCCAGCCAGGCCTTCTGACAGTCAACTGGATGCTCACCAAGAAAATTGCACAATTTTCATGAGTAAAGCCCTCTACTGCCCAGCAGTCCGCTCAGCTCAGAAACTGCATAGAGGTGATTAGCTGACTAGCCTCCCAACATCAACGCATTTTTTCTCGCCAGCAGCGCCCGACAGCAGACTGCAAGTTCCCTCTAGGAATTGCACAGTTTTTGCTGCCAAGCTCCAACAGCTGACTACCAGTTCCCCTCAAGAATTGCGCATATTTTGCTGCCAATGACCAAGCAGAAAACTGCCAGTTCCCTCCAGGAATTGCGTAGTTTTTGCTGCCAAGCTCCCACTTCCTGCTCATTCAAGAAACTGTGCAGACTTTTCCTACCCAACCTTCCTGCATCCCATACTGTTCCCCTAACAAACTTCGCAGTTTTGTCCTCTAGCTGAGCCAAACCTTGCAGACAATCACTATTGATCCGGATTTCACATCTTCATCACCTAGTGACTCTTGTGCAGTTTTCATCAACAATGCCTAGAGCCTCCATTGTGCATCACAACCTTATTGCCCCTCCCAGTCACTTGCATCCGAAATGATTATGTATCATGGTAGACTAGGAGTTTTTTGGATTTGATGTCATCTCGTCATGAGTGACTGCAGGAATAGGTACACAAACAAACATGGTGTGACAACGAATGGGATGAATGAAGGGAGCACATGCAAAAGGACAAGTTCACCAACGAACAAACAAATGATGCATGCAAAGAGATGTGCTCACGAACGGATGATCATGAAAAGATGTGTTCGCGAATGGACGGATGAGAAAACATGCAAAATGTGCTCATGGACGGATGAGCAAACATGAAAAATGTGCTCACGGACGGATGAATGGATGAACACGCACCTTTCACAAATATACGAACTTGTTAAGCCTTCCAACATACAAGCAAGAAGCAACGTGCAAAAGTAACATAAAGCGAACTAACAAAAAATCAAAGACTCCGTGCACTTTGCCATGTGGAGGTGAAGCTGTGACACACCATGAAGACATCCATCACCCAACAGCACTGCAGCTTGACATGTACATGAGAAACAATTGTACTATGAGCCATATTGTCTATCAATGTAATGTAATGTGGAAGTCCAAGATACCCACTTGTTGTACAAAGAGTCATGTAAAGTCGAAGAGCCATGGAAGTCAAACAATTATGAGGGTAGTTGAACAACCACAAGGGTTAGTTTCAACCTTGGCTATAAATACCCCCTCATTTGTACATGCAAAGGACTTTTCACCTAAACTCCTCCCAATAGCCAAGAGAGTCTATAATATTTTCTTTGAGGAGTAAGTAGTGGCTCCAATGCCCCGCCCATAGGGTTAGTGATGTATGGTGTAACGATGTGTCTTGGAACTTTCGCTTAATCCAAAAGCCTGCTAACAGGCCAAAACGTTTTCACACATGTATTGTAGCTATTGTAATACTAATCTTGAACACTTGTAATGCATGTTGCTTTAACATGTGCTTAACACTTGAACTCATTCACTTGTTGTAATACATAATTGTTGGTCACTTTAATTGCTTATTAATTAAACAGTCGAGTGCCACATAAATTGTCAACCCAGGGAAGTCTGATTATTTCAAAGGCAACTACGTACTATATGTACTCAATATTAAAAGCACTAAAAGTTGTAGTACAAACAAATCACATCTCGTTTAGAGCTCCACTCTGTGTTACAACAGTTATACTCTATTGCAGATATCTAACAAGAGATGAATAATTGAATAGAAGGAATAAATCTGCAAAGGAAAACAATGGCTATGCTATAACAGAGGATCAGGACCCTATCCCCAGAGCGGGAACTTTCAGCAGCTGCCTCTGTTTATCTAGTTCGCCAATCCACTCTGTAAACCTAATCACCGGTGAGACACTCATGAAATAACATCAATCAATTAAGAAAGAAACAGAGTTTTAGCAAAGGTAAACAACATCCAAAAACAATAATTGTTAACAAGGTATGAACAGAAATCACACTTAACACACTGCAGAAAGATAATGGGTGAATCTTGTGATGAAGGTGGGCCCTGTCCTTCTCACAAGATTCTCCAGGAAACAAGAACTAAAATGAGATGTTCAGAACAAAACTTTATTCATTCATCAATATACCATATTACAGAAAATATTCAGTTTCTTTCCTTCAGCTAAAACCTCTTGTTACAGTTTGTTCATCCCCCTTCTAATGTAGATGTCTCCTCTTTATAAAGAGGAGACATCTATTACAAAAGATTTACATTATAGATTCTAGTTCAACCCATTATACAAAAAAAGGGAAATCAGTTTCCCATCAACAGAATGCTGTTACAGTAATTTAAATTATAAACATTACATCCAATGTAACAGCTTCCTCGGTGATTGATCGGGTTCCTTTGTTGCTGTCAAATTTAGTACGCAAATATCAACTGTTTCAACTTCGAGATTTGCGTGTTGTTCCTACTATTTCAGCTTTGAGATTTGCGTGCTGTTCCTGCTATTTCAACAACTGTAAAAGATAGTCCCGCCAACTTTAGGCAGTTTCAGCAATGCAGGCTGCACATCATTCTTTAATTGTTCAGCAACTAATCAACTTCAAAGATTAATTATTAAGACAACATGATTATATGTTAAATAATTAAACATATAGTGATGAGAAGAGTCACTGCATACCTTTGGAATAATTGAGTCAAAACACTAACAAGGACTTTCAAATATGGGTTGAAAAGGGTGATATTATAACAAAATGTATAGTCAGGAAGAGACAATATGAGGTCCTAACATCCCCCCCAACTGAAAGGGTTGCATGTCCCCATGCAACTTCTACTTTGAGTCTGAGTCGGAATATTGGGATGTACAGTGCAAATTGCTTATGCAGTAAGTATAGAAAGTACTGTCAACCATGTCTCTGAAACCTTGGACATTCTGAACTCTTTGCTATGCTGCAAGCTCCTCCTTTTTGGACAACCTGAACTGAGCCTTGTATTGCTGTCTTGGTAGCCATAGAAGAGGGAAGTGAAAGTGATAACCCAACCATTTCTCAACACACTGTTAAATACATTTAGCATAGTTAGGTATTCATGAGATTACTGCCTGAAGATTGAGAGGGTTAAAGGGATGGTACTCCCTTCTCTCCTTAGGGTAGTGTTCCCAAAATAGATTGTTTGCTTGTATGGCCAAAGTTCCCTTAGTCTTGACATAATGTTGGCAGTCCTCCAAGACTGCTGCCTGTAGTTTTCTGATATGGTCAGTCATTCCTGGCTCTCGTAGAACCCGTTGATGTTCAGCAATAAAAACAATGACATTCTGTGGCTCAGCTCGAATCCAGAGAAAGCAGTTCTCTTCATTGTGTGTTGCTGACATGAAAGCATTTTGCCAGGTAAGCTGATTAGCCAAGAAAGAAACGAAGGCTCTAATCTGAATATCACCAACGAGAGGAAGCAAATTAAGCTTCCTATCTTCAGGCATGGCCTCATTATGAAGATAGAGTTCACATAACAAATTTTGTTCACTATTTGACGCTTCTGCAAAAGTCTCAATAAACTGTTGAGGTGTAGACACCTTGTGGGGTCGTCCATCTCTGATCGCTTTCACTTGGAGGAACGCTAAGAGTTCTCTTAGAAACACAAAATAGTTAAAAGATGGTTTTCTAGTGGCGAGTAATCTTTGAACCAGGTCAAAGATAATAGTCAGTTTGGTTTTTAGCTTTTTGTTTTCCTTGTGTTGTGCACGCGACTGTTCTAGGACTTCCCAATTTCTATATACATGATTCAACCATAATGATTTATGTTCCTGTAATGCCTTTTCTTGTGACAGATCATACTCTCTCTTCCATGTATCCCTCAGTTCTTGAAAACTGGAGGTCTGAGTGAAAACAATCCTTACACATCGAGGTTTAGTCTGGGTACATACAGTCTTTAAAGACTTTGGTGCTGGTTTTTCATATGTAACAACTGGGGTAGGCCAGGGTACTTGTGGTTTTATTTCTTCCTCAGAGGTCTTTGAAGGCCCTGCTAGTTCTTGTGTAACAGTAGGGCGTTCTTTTTTAACTATGACAGGAGCAGATCTAGGAGTGGATCCAGGCAATGGGACTTCGATTATCTTATAACCAGCTCGAGAATAGAGATCACCACATTCACTGCACATGTATTCATTGTGTTGATCCTTTTCTGCACTCTTCTCAGCTGCAGATGCTACCTGAGCTAAAATATACAGATTGAGTTCTTTTTCATAAACTTCCCTTGCCATCATTAACTCATGCTTATAAGCTTCAATCTCATATTTCAAAAACTCATTTTCTTCCTGAAGGGAGGCTAAAGTAACTGGGCCTTCTGTAGCAATTGCAGGTTCCAGTGGATGGGAGGTTCGTTGTTCGATGGCAGCTTCATCATTTACATCCTCAACAAGTGGTTCTTGTGTAACACCTGTTAGGTCAGTGGCTGGTTCTTGTGTAACAGCCACATCTAGGTCGTCTATCTTTTGTTTCTCAACAGGTGGTTCTTGTGTATCACCTGTTAGGTCAGTGGTTGGTTCTTGTGGAGCAGCCACATGCTGTACATCGTCTTGGGTGTCTACTTTTGATAAATCAGTAGCTGGTTCTTGTGGAGCAGCTGCGTCTTTTGAAAGAAATGATGTCACAAAATCCTGAACACTTTGCATTTCGGTACCCGAGGGTGAGGAAGGTAAGGATTCAGGGCCTGGCGGGGTACTAGGTTTTAGGATGATAGGTGGGGAATTTGGGGTGATGGTCTCAGTTGCTGCAAATTTCCTTGTTCATCTTCGAGGTAAGGAGGCAAGAAAAACAATGGTTTTTCTCTTACGAACATTTTTCCTTAGGGTAGGGGGATTATCAGTAATAGCAGCTTCCTTAATTGGAGCCCTCGTTCTTCTCTTTAGTGGGGGTGTAGCCTTTTCTTGTCTTTTCCTTTGGAGCTTAATAATGGGGGTATTATCATCCTTGGGGATATGGACGATGGGAGTGGATGATTAGGCTACATTAAGGGGTGGGGTCTGTTGAGGATTTTCAGTGTCCAATTGGGGTGTTTCGGCTGCTGGTTGCTGAATTTCAGCAGCTTCCTGGAGATTTTCTACTGCCGGTTGAGGGATTTCAGCAGCTTGCTGGGGAGGGTTGTCAAGGGGAGGGGATTCTACAGGGCAAAGCCCCTCTGGATTAGGAGCTGAACCAAGTGATGGTGCGTGAGGGAGAGGAGTGGGTGCCTTGCATTCACGGAATAGTGTGACATATTCTTTAGACAGCCAAGCAGATAGTATGGCATATTTAATAAACGACCATGTCTTAAATGATTCTACAACACAAAGTCGTGCTGGTACACTACCTGGTAACGTCCTTCACAGGTGAAGTAATGCTTGACAAACTCTGCAACCTTCGGCCATGGTGGTGGTAGTGAACAGAGTGCAACACCCCTACCTTTAGGTTCGACCTGCTCCCCTGGTAGAAGAAAATCTTGCTGTGCGTTCAGAATGAGGTGTTTCCGACTGAACCAACGAATGCCATTGGTTGGTAACCCTGAAAACTATGCTATATCCTCCTATGTTACTGGAATTCGCATTCCCTGAACAGTAGAGTATCCTTCCTTCAAGTTGTGTGCGAATTCCAGAACTTGCTGAGAATCAAAATCCGGGAGCCTTCGGAAATATTCCACCCATCCTGCTTGTAGAAAAATTTGATATGCTTCCTGGTAAAGTTCCAATAGATCTGTTGAGCCAGGTTCATGTTGAACAACGTTTCCTCCCATAGTTACTGGTTCAGTAAAATGCAGAGTACAAAGCTGAGTTACCGCAGCCAAAATAGAGTAAGATGTTGCAAATGAGGTTATGACACAATAAGACAGGGACGGGGTGACGAGACACGACTGTGAAAAAAAAAAATGGTGATTGGCATATCATGGAATGATTGCAATAGTTTGGTATTCCCCCCCAACTGCGGCTAAAATGATAAGTTTGAATGTACGATGATTTCGGCAATCATATCGGGATCTTCTCATTAACTACAGTTTAATATTTACACATAAACACGCATACCTTCACGTTTTACCTTTGATTGTTGTGCGAAAAATATAATCTCGTCATTAATAGATCACCGATGGTCATGAAAAAGGGTTTATAAAGTATGAGGGTATTTATACGAAAGGTTTTCTATATTCACGGGAGGTGATAGTGAAGGAACACAATTATCAGGATGAATGGCTGATTCCCTCAATGAAAAGTGATATGTAACAATCGTTTTTGAGAGAAAGTAATGCCTCAATCTCGGGAAAAATGGGAAAATTGATGCTTCTTAGGGAAAGATGGAAAAGGTTGGTGTTTCATCAATGGGAAAAAATGGGGAAAAATTGGTGTTTCAACAACAGGAATAATGGTGTTTCAGCAATGGGAATAATGGTGTTTCAGCAATGGGAATAATGGTGTTTCATCAATGGGAAAAATGGTGTTTCAGCAACGAAGAAAATGGGAAGATGTTGCTGAAGGGTAGTGAGAGGGAATGGATTATGATTTGAAGTGAAATGGCAATGTTTCCCAAGCCGAAGCCTGATCCTTCTTGCTTTGAAATTGTTCTTCTCAGCCAGCCTCCGAATCTAAGATCTGCAAAATAGTTAATTGTAACATGGCAACCCTTGACAGGGATTATTAGTTAAGAAATCTAATCTAATAAAAATATATAAATAGAAAAACTAAGTGCAATGAGGGGTAGCAGACTCCCCCAGAAAGACATAATGTGTATCTGTCATGCAAGTGGCCTTGAAATCCTCTTTAGAAATAGGTTGTTGATACAAACAGAGCCGATACCCATTCACTAATAATGGTGTTCTAGAATCATCAATTGTTAGGAGCCTGACTGTTCCATTTGGAAAAACAGTATCTACTTCATAAGGTCCTAGCCACCTTGTTCTTAATTTTTCTTGAAAATTTTCAAAACGGGAGTCATA
>APFE031698771.1:177337-214312 GCA_000404065.3 Pinus taeda | reverse complement strand
TTGAAATCCTCTTTAGAAATAGGTTGTTGATACAAACGGAGCCGATACCAATTCACTAACAATGGTGTTCTAGAATCATCAATTGTTAGGAGCCTGACTGTTCCATTTGGAAAAACAATATCTACTTCATGAGGTCCTAGCCACCTTGTTCTTAATTTTCCTTGAAAATTTTCAAAACGGGAGTCATACAATAGAGCCCAATTACCTTTTTGGAAATGCTTAATGGTTTTATCATGCCACCTGGTTCTTTGCTGTTGTATCATAGTTGTTTGATGGATGGCATCCAACCTCTTTTCATCCAATTCTTGAAGCTGCTACAACCTAGCTGTCTGTGCATCAGTCAAGTCAAGGTTAACAGCTAAAGCAGTTCTTAAGGTTTTAATTTCAAATTCCACAGGAAAAACATCACTTTTACCATAAACTAATTCATAAGGTGAAAAACCTGTAGTGTTCCTCCAAGTAGTTCTGTAAGCCCATAACGCTTCAGGAAACCTGTGAAACCAGTCCCTTCTATTCTCCTTTACTGTTTTTGTTAAAATGGCTTCTATGAATTTATTCGTACTTTCCACCTACCCATTGGCTTGGGGGTGATAAAGTGTAGTAATTTTATGATTAATATGATATTTCTGAAGTGTATCTTTAAAGCCATGAGAGTTGAAAGGAGGTCCTCCATCTGTGACTAGTTCTCTAGGCAATCCAAACCTAACAAAGATTTCTTCAAATAGAAAGGTTAAAACAGATTCTTCATTAGCTCTAATGAGTGCCTTAGCTTCCACCCATTTAGTCATATAATCTATGCAAACCAGTATATAAACTCTTTGATTGGATGGAGGGTTGATGGGTCCTATGAAATCTAGAGCCCATCTTTCAAAGGGTTCAAGTATTACCTGGGGGTTCAGTGGAATTTCATCTCTGTGATTAGGTTGACCCATTCTCTGACAGCTATCACAGGCTCTGACATACTTCTTTGCATCCTTGAAAAGTGAGAGCCAATAATAACCCATTCTAAGAACCTTATGTGCTATTCTTTTATCAGCAAAATGCCCTCCACAAGGGCCATCATGACAAGCCTTCAATATATCATAAACCTCATCTTCTCTAATGCATCTCCGAATTTCTTGATCAAGTCCGGTGTGAAAAAGACACCCGCTTATCGAGCTGTACCGAGCACTTTGTTGAATGATATTTCTTTTCTCTTTGTGTGACAGGTGTGATGGTAGCTTCCCTGCAACTAAATAATTGGCAATGTCTGCATACCAAGGTGAGTGAGCAGATATTGCAAATAAATATTCATCAGGAAAGGAATCATCTACTGGAGTATTCTCATCAGTTTTTATCCAAGAAAGGAAATCAGAAACTACATTTTCTTTACCTGGTCGATCTACAATTGTAATATCAAATTCTTGTAGTAATAATAACCATCTGGTAACTCGAGCATTTGTGACCGATTTATTCATTAAATACTTAATGGCTGAGTGATCATTATGAAAAAAAGTAGGGTAACCAGTAATATAATGTCGAAACTTGTTAATAGCATAAATGATTGCTAAAAATTCCTTTTCGGTAACTATGTAATTAAGTTCAGCAGGGGTCATATTTTTACTAATGAAATAGATAGCATAAGGAAGATTGTTTTCTTCTTGACCCAAGACAGCTCCAATTGCAGTATCTAAAGCATCAGAGGATATATGAAAGGGCAGTGCCCAATCAGGTCCTCTTAAAATAGGAGCTGTAGACAACTGATGCTTAAGTTCATTAAATGCTTTTTGGCAATCATCAGTCCACTTGAATTCAATATTTTTCATAAGTAACACAAACAAAGGAGAAGTTATTTTAGAAAAATCCTTGATAAATCTTCTATAATATCCAGCATGTCCTCAAAAACTTCTTACATCAGTTTGTGTTTTGGAGATAGGAAGAGTCCGAATTACCTGCACTTTAGCTATATCAACTTGAATTCCTAGGAATGAGATGAAGTGCCCCAATACAATTCCTTGATTCATCATCATATGACATTTTTCAGTACTTAAGGCAAGATGGGCTTCTATACATCGTTTAAGTACTTTCTCAAGGTTTTGTAATGCATCTTCAAAAGTCACACCATAAAGAGTAAAGTCATCCATAAATATCTCCAAAGAGTCATTAAGCATATCAGAGAAAATTCCTATCACTGCTCTTTGAAATTTTGCTGGAGCATTACATAGCCCAAATGGAAGAACTCTATAGGCAAAAGCTCCCCATGGACTAGTAAAAGTGGTCTTGTCTTGGTCTTGGGGTGCAATTGTGATCTGGTTATATCCACTAAAACCATCTAAAAAGGAAAAGAATCTCTTTCCTGACAAACTGTCTAACACCTGATCAATAAATGGTAAGGGGAAATGATCTTTTTCAGTGGCTTTATTTAGAGCTCTATAATCCACACACACTCTCCATTTCCCATTTTTCTTAGTACTATCACTAATGGAGAAACCCATTCACTGTCAGATATAGGGTATATAAACCTTGCATTAAGAAATTTTTGAAGTTCTTCTTTAACAATTTCCCTTAAATTGGGATTCGTTCGTCGCTGGGGTTGATAGACTGGGCGAGACCCCTCTTTGATATAAATACGACGAGTACATAATTCAGGAGAGATTCCCTTCATATCTATGTAGTCCCATGCGAATGCTTCCTTATTTTCACGAAGCAACTTCATTAACTGTTGTGTTTCAACATCTGTTAAGTTAGGGTTTATATTCAATGTTTTGCCAGGCTCAATTTCTACTGTTATGCTTTTGGAGGAGATATCAGTTGATGCTTGAGATAAATTTTCAGATTTAAGGTTTTGCTGTGATTCAGGTTCCAAAATTGCAGTCAATTGATCATGTGTTTCAGAGTTAACCGAAGAAGGTTCAGAAATAAAATTACTAATTAATTCATCATCGGTTGTATCTTTAAAAGTTAAGGCTTGTCCAATAGTCAAAATGGGTTGGGTATCATCATCCTCATAGTCTAACCATACAGAGTTATCATTGTTAATCATAGGTGTAGCATGAGGGTAAAGAGTGAGCTGCTTAGTTTCACATCCATTAGAAATTGTCACTAAACCTGATCTACAGCTGATGAAGGCATCTACTGTAGCTAGCCAGGGTCTCCCCAAAATCAATGGATGTCCCCCCAACTTTTTTTTAGTCTGTAATACAACAAAATCAGCTGGGTGGTTCCAAGATTCAACTGAAATTATCAGGTCTTCAATAACCCCTTCTAGTTTGATTGTGGAATGGTCAGCTAGTTCTAGAATGGTTGGGGTCTCTCTAATTACATTCTTCAACTATAATAACTGTGCAGTTTCAAGGGTCATAATGTTAATAGCAGCACCTAAATCTACCAGAACTCTAAAAACAAAAGTTTTTCCAACCTGTACTGTAACTGTAGGATGACCAGGGTCACCATATTTCACAGGAGGGGTTTTTCCTGTCATTAAAGCAGCTAGATAACCCATCACATGAATTGTAAGGGGATCTTTAGCTTTTCTTCCAGGTTTCTTAATGCAAATGTCTCTAACAGTTCTAGCATAAATTGGTACATCTCTAAGTGCTTGCAAGAGTGGAATTTTAACATACAAATTCTGCAATTCCCCAAGAAGGTTAAAAGTAGGTGGCTTAGGTGTCTTAGTGAGAGCCAAACGTTAAGGGAATGGTGGCTCTGCTGTTTTAGCAATTTTATTAGAGGGTGACTCAACTGTTTCAACATTCTTATTGGATGACTTATCTTTTTCTGTCTCCTCTTTATCAGAGTCAGAAGAAGTAATATCATCAATAATAGGTTCGAATACTCTCCCAGACCGCAAATGAATGTCATTACATTGCATAGGGAAAATAGGCTGGTTCTGAATATCAATGACCTGCACAACTTTCTTATTATTAGGGTTGGGGTTCAGTTGTACAGGCAGCTGGGGTCTCATTGTCTGGTTATTCGGTGGAGCGTTTGATGGCAGAGAGAGAAATTGCTGATACTGAGGGAATTGGTTTGGAAATGGGATTTGTTGAGCTGCCCAACTTGGGTTCCACTGATTAAAATAAGATTGCTGCAGAGACCAGGGATTCCACATTGTAGGATCCATAAAGGGAGGGTTTGGTTGTTGCATGGGTGGGAAGTTCATTTGGTTGAAGAGTGGGTATTGCATTTTATTTAAGGGTGGGTAATTTGCTTGAAAAGAAGGATAATTATTCCAACGATTAAATGGCATATTAGAATTTGTACCTTGTCCTCGTGGTTGCCATTGCCTCCTCTGTGTCAGCAAGTAAACTGCTTCAACTTCTTCTTCAGTTGGTTGCAATGCTGCTTTTATTCCTGGTAAAGAAGGGCAATGTTGAGTCTCATGGTCCTTCTCGCAAATAGTGCAAATTGGTACCTTGTCCAGTGGGCATTCCCTTAGTGGGTGTTTTTCTCTACATTTAGAGCAGAAAATGGCCAAAGCAGCTTCTTCCTCTGCCTACTTCTTTTTAACCTACAAGGTATCAATTTGTGAAGCAAAAGAGCTTAACATTTCAGTTTTAAATTCTTCAAGTAAATTACCTATTTCAGCCCTTGTTGCTCCTCCACTAGCTGATTTTTGGATTCTTGAGTATGTACTATCCCTACTTTTTGGTCTGTTTACTGCTCCTCTTGAACATCTCTTACAGAGGTTGACAATCTCATCATACAATTCCTTAGATATATCCCCTTTACCAAGCATATTCAACATGTCTAAATAGTCATCCCGTACCCCTTTCAACAATATTGACTTAAGAATATCCTTACTCATATTAGGGTGATTAGATCTCTGCAAATTGTATTGTAACCTCTCCATGAAATCCTCCAGATTTTCGTCCTCCTTTTGAACCATCTTAAATAATTCCTCCTTCCTCTCTCTTGTCTAGCAATAGTCTTGGTATTTGGCCAGAAAATTCTCCTTCATCTGCTCCCATGTTGTGATCACATTTCCTCCCAGGCTCATGAACCATCTCAGTGCATTTCCTTTTAATGTTGCTGGAAATAACTTTAACTTTTGAGGATTAGTAACATAATCATAACTTCTACACAATCTATCGAACTCAAATAGAAATTCATCAGGGTCTTCAGATGATAAACCATGGAAATTAGGTAGGGCTAAGAGTGGGATGTTCTTCATAGGAGTTGCCCCTCTGGGAAGATCCTCAATAGGGAATTCCAAGGTGGAAAGGGAATTCTCTCCTCTTCCTTCTCTTCATCCCCCACCAAAGAGTCCTTCATTATTTCCATCCATTGGTTGTTCCCCTGTTTCACTTGCTCGGTCTTCAGCGCTTTCTGTTGGGCTCTCAATGTTTAGAACTGGTTCCTCAACTTCAATATCTTCTATTGGTTCTTCAATGTCTTCCACTGACTCCTCAGTTTGTTCTACTGTCTCTTCGGCCCTTTCAGGTCCCAATACTTCCTCTGTTTTGTAGTCCATCTGGAGAGAGTGCTGAGTCTGTGGCCTCCGGGAGCTTATCCTCTGAGATGTTTCAGCTTTTAAAATAATGTCGTCAATGAAAGTTTTCCTTCCTCCTCTGCCTTTGCCCTTGCCGCCTGTAGGATTAGATTTCCTGCATCCTCTCATGCATCCTGTACATCTAAAAGAAAATCATTAATGCTCTTAAAATATATGGTCGCCTTCCCCGGCAACAACGCCAAAATGTCGGTCACTTTAATTGTTTATTAATTAAACAGTCGAGTGCCACATAAATTCTCAACTCATGGAAGTCTGATTATTTCAAAGGCAAATACGTACTATATGTACTCAATCTTAAAAGCACTAAAAGTTGTAGTACAAACAAATCACATCTCGTTTAGAGCTCCACTCTGTGTTACATCAATTATACTCTATTGCAGATATCTAACAAGAGATGAATAATTGAACAAAAGGAATAAATCTGCAAAGGAAAACAATGGCTATGTTGTAACAGAGGATCAGGACCCTATCCCCAGAGCGGGAACTTTCAACACTTGCCTTTGTTTATCTAGTTCGCCAATTCACTCTGTAAACCTAATCACTGGTGAGACACTCATGAAATAACATCAATCAATTAAGAAAGAAACAGAGTTTCAGCAAAGGTAAAACAACATCCAGAAACAGTACTTGTTAACAAGGTATGAACAGAAATCACACTTAACACATTGCAGAAAGATAATGGATGAATCTTGTGATGAAGGTGGGCCCTGTCCTTCTCACAAGATTCCCCAGGAAACAAGAAATAAAATGAGATGTTCGGAACAAAACCTTATTGATTCATCAATATACCATATTACAGAAAAGATTCAGTCTCGTTCCTTCAGCTAAAACCTCTTGTTACAGTCTGTTCATCCCCCTTCTAATGTAGATGTATCCTTTTTATAAAAAGGAGACATCTATTACAAAAGATTTACATTATAGATTCTAGTTCAACCCATTATACAAAAATAGGGAAATCAGTTTCCCATCAACAGAATGCTATTACAGTAATTTAGATTATAAACGTTACATCTAATGTAACAGCTTCCTCGGTGATCGATCGGGTTCCTTTGTTGCTGTCAAATTTAGTACGCAAATCTCAACTGTTTCAACTTCAATATTTGCGTGCTGTTCCTGCTGTTTCAGCTTCGAGATTTGCGTGCTGTTCCTGCTGTTTCAGCAACTGCAAAGGATAGCCCCGCCAACTTCAGGCAGTTTCAGCAATGCGGGCTGCACATCATTCTTTAATTGTTTAGCAACTAATCAACTTCAAAGATTAATTATGAAGACAACATGATTATATGTTAAATAATTAAACATATAGTGATGAGAAGAGTCACTGCATACTTTTGGAATAATTGAGTCAAAACACTAACAAGGAATTTCAAATATGGGTTGAAAAGGGTGATATTATAACAAAATGTATAGTTAGAAAGAGACAATATGAGGTCCTGACAATAATCTATTATTGAAAATGTGTTGTATACGCTGTTAACGCTGTCCTGCCTGTGGTCACTACCTCCTCGGACATCACACATATCTTTCACATAAAACTTGCTATAAAAACCGTTGCACTCGCATGGACTCATCCATTGAGTGTTGTACGTATTATCTTCCCTTGTGTGTTGTGACTGCCGCATCTATGTGGACTATTCCTCTGTAAGCTGTGCACATCCTGTTGTGTTGTGTGTTCCTAGTAGAGTTGGGGCTTCCTCCCAACCGAATTGGGACTCACTTCCACCCTATCCCTCTACAGTGAAAGAAACATTTACACAAGTGACACTTACAATCACCAGGGATGCGAACCTCACTTCTCTAAGACAAAACAGATCACTCTCCTGAGATGAAAAGCAATAGTTGAGGCAAATCTTTAAGATAATGGCAACCGGGCCATCAAATAGGATGAGACTCCCACACCAAACGGTGTGAGGTCTAGTTGGGACTTCATACCGGGGTGATCCCTTGAATGTTGGTGGGTCTAGCACCATCAACATTTCTGGCTCTAGAAGGAGGGAAAACAGTTGTATATGGCTAAACATCCTCTCACACTCAATCATCAACCATCTGGTCAAGGCAGTAACTCGCACTCGCTCTCACCTACGCGCGACTTTGCAGTTGGTTACTCCTCACCTCCCAGGAATAAACACAAGATTCCGTATCATCAACTTCGATCCTTCCGTCCCATCACTCGCCAGTTCGCAAAAGCAGTCAGACTGATCCCAGGCATACAACATCTTCTATATGCATCAAGAAATCCAAAATCCACTCCTACAGGAGTTGTTGCATCATCGGTGGAAGAAGTAGTCCTTGCCACACTTAAAGGTATGGAAGAAGCTATTGAATACAGAGAGGAACCTTCGGTCTTCCAGAAAGGCGAATGAGACAATGTTGTGATCTTGGGATCAGACTCCGGTACAGGAGGTGAAGGGGAAGGCAGCGGAGGAGGCAGAGGCAGAGAAAAACTAACGGACTCAGAGCTAAAACCATCAGATTCTGAAAGAGAGGAGGAAGAAGAAGAAGAAGAAGAAGAGATGGTTGACCCAAATCTGGAATGGATGAATCAGGAACCATTGGCTCTCCCGGGTGTCTTGCACAAGATGCTAAAGCGAGCTGAGAGAATGAACATTAATTTTAACCCTAACAACATGGTGAAGGCAGAAGATCACTTGGACAACTTCTACCTACAACTGCAGATCCTTGAGGTACGGTAAGATGATGTAGCATGTAGATTGTTTCCATGTACCTTGGATGGTCGTGCAGCTTCTTGGTATCACAACCTTCCACCGAACTCCATACAGAACTGGGGTGCATTCAAATGCTTGTTCCTTGAGAATTTTGTTGATGACAAGACCTGAACCATGCTACTCAAAGAATTGGGAAGCCTAAAGATGGAGGGAAAAGAAAAAGTAAAAGACTTCAGTCAAAGGTTTACACACATATTGAAAAAATTTGTAGCGGACACCAAACCTCATGACTCCATCACGGATGATTACTACACATCCACACTATGGACCAGCATTCCGCAGTTCATCAAGCGATCTATGAAACCAAAACTCTTGGAAAGCTGTGAAGAGTTTATTTATGTTGAGAAAGACCTGCATGTGATTGGAGTAATCATGGATGATGAACCAGTAAAGGACTCCAAAGATGCAGGTAGGAAGTCCCAAGCGATGGAAAGAAAGGGTAGAGACAAGGAAGCAATCAAAATTGAAACCCTTACTCGCCTCATCAAGAATTGACAACATAAGTGTCCAAGCTTAAACAACGGAAAACAAAAACATCTGCAAGAAAACATCTGCCTAGGCAGATACAGGCAAGCAACTCATCAGGTAGAAACTGGTTTGCTCCCAAAATTGCGCAGAAATCCTTATTCCAGGCCAAACAATGCAGAGATCCTAAGTTCTATTCATTCCATGAAGAACATAACCCCGAGAAATCTTGTTCATACTAGAAGCGAGTCGCAAGCTCTGTATGCAATCATACAGTCGATGTAAAAAGCAATATGTAGGAGCAGCCGAAAGACACTGATGATGACGGAGAGGTTGCACCTGATGAAGCATCAAGTTCTGGGCATATGGTGAATGCATATCAGTGCACGCAAGTAATGCCAAAGACGAAGACCGAGAAGCAGCCCCAAAAGAAAAATGATCGTTACAATATTAGGAGTAAAGGGCTCCCCTTACACTTGGGGAAGCACAAGAAAAGATGAGACTGCTATTGGGGAAGGCTGATCCACCAGCCGCCCCAAAGCAAAAAACACAGAACAAGTCTGGGAAGACAACAACGGAAAAAAGTACCTCCATGAGAAACAAACTGCAGAACACTCCTTTGGATAACAAGAACATTAGTCCTTCCCCGGACACCTTGGTGAGTCTACCACCTCTGGACTACAACATTGTGGATGACATGAAGAAAGCTCGAGCAAATAAGATCCAGAGTCAGCGAGACATCCTGCTACGCGCATTAGGATAGACAGAAACAAACAGCGCAACCTCTATCACCAAGGGAGAAAGCACACCTCCTGGATCACTTTCTCCTGTGTTCAATGCACTCTGGATGGAAGAAGCAAACTCAGATTGCCCTCCATTCTTGCTATCATTTGAAATTTTTAACTACAATGTTCACAACTGCTTGGTTGATTCTGGCGCGTCCGCCAACATCATGCCACTATCCATCGTGAAAAAGATCAATGCACAATGGAGCGAGACATGTGTGTGAATAATCCAACTTGATTGAACATCGATACTAGCCATTGGGGAATTGCGAGACGTGATCATCTGACTATCTCATGACAATCGAGTCCACCAATGCATTAACATAGTTGTTGTGGACATACTGAAGCATACAGTCTACTACTTAGCAAAGACTAGTCCAACAAGATGGATGGATATTTTGCTACAAACTGGTCCCCTACGTGGCTTTCATACAAGGGAAAATGCAATGAAATCCGGGTATTGTCCGAGAGGTATATGAAGCACAATGTCACTCCCCTTAATGAAGAAAATGAACCATTGCCCTTCGCAGAACTCATGTTTGGAAACTGCCTCCTAGAAACAACATTGAGGTGTTATCATGCACGGCTATCTCCAACCCCACCAGACACGCAGTTGGGACTCCTTCCATGCACAACTGATGGTAATGAAACTTATACAGTGCATTGTACCAATAGTAGTAGTAGCGGTAGCAACAATAGTAGCAACAATACTAGCATTGTCAAACGGTCTGTTTATAGATAAGCTGTGGGACATGGATTTAGATGGATTAAAAACACTTGACGGCTCAAGAACCAGGAACCAGGTATATCTCATTTGCCTAAAACAACAGAAAATGCATGATTTCAAGCTGTTTGAACTTCAAGTGCACAGACAACGTTGCTGAGTACGAAACACTCGTGTTGGGATTACAAAGGGCCATCAGTCTCAATGTTGTCGCACTCAAAGTGGTACTGTACCCCACGAACAATGTTGATGATTTCAAGAACACAATAGCTGATGAAGATGAGCATGAGCAACCCCTCAAAACTGCAGCTGATGGCAAGAAAGGCAACCCCATCCCCAAGGGTGTGGTTTTTCTCAACAAGCTCTACGACTTGAAAAACCTCTGTCAAGGGCCAAGAAATAGCAAAATCCATAGGTCTACCACTATGAATGAACAAAGCAACATGGGAACCAATCATGATCTAAAGATAGCCAATCTCGATACAAATTGCACACCGCAGTAGTGGCAAGACTTTGACCGCTTTATCAACAGTACCGGGATGTGTCCGTGTGGATAGATGAAGACCATAGTACATACAACACATGAGTAATCCAACACGGGATTCCAGGTAAAGGAGGAGCCAAGCCATTACAACAAAAGCTAGGTAAAACACATATTTCATTTGGACTCCTTATACATAAAGAATTGACTAAGTTGTTGGATGTTTGGATTACTTACAAAGTTCGTCACCATACATGGGTTTCTAATTTAAGTTCTTCAAGTAAGAAATTTGGGGAAATCTGCTTATGCATTAACTTCAGAAACTTGAACCTCTCCGAAATAAAAACAATTGCCCAGTGCCATCATCAGAGCTTATGTTGCACGCAGTATTTGAAGCAGTAGTGTCATCTTCACTTAAAGGTCTTTTGGAATACCACCAAGTTCCGATAACAGAACTCGGTAGCCTTATACTGGTCCATGAGAACCTTGGCACACACATGTTGTCTGCAATCACTTGACGGGGGTAGGTTGACAACCTTCCTATCAATGGCCAAGATCTCGAACATTACTCCCAGTAGGCCGGGCCACGCCCCATGCCATGTACATAGTCTGCTTGTTGCTTGTTGTTTTCATTTTGTTTGCTTTGCTTATTATCTTTATTTTTATTTTGTTTGTTCTGATTACTATTTTTGTTTACGTTTGTTTTGTTTGCTTGATATCTTACTATTTTTGTTTCCGGAAATAAGTGCTGCCAAATACCACATTCTGATTTTTTAATAAAGTATGTAGATGAAATTTAAAGAGATTTGTGACACTGCAACACTTGGCAAATATTGTGTCCGTCTTCTTTGTGCTTGGTTATAACCTTCGGCTGTGAAGTCTTGACGGAAAATACAAAACATCTGCAAGGGAAGTTTTGGTCGTACCATGAAATTGTGTCCACAATGGGAAGCCCCATGCCTGTACTCAGCCTTCTGCTCTGTGTTCAAGCTCATCCAACTAATAGAAACAGAGAAGGGGAAAATCTAAATGAGCAAACTTATGTCAGAGGTCTTACATACTTCTTTAAAGGAACAACCTCTTCTGCTCTCAATAAGTCAAGATCCCTCTTCCGCCCCACAAATAAATAAGTGCCTATGAACAGTCCTCTTGAAAAATACAAAGATGAAAGAAGAGAAAGCCTTCCTGCACAGAGAGGTGAAGGATGCAACTCCACCGGGGTACTGACCAGGCTCAATGGCAGTGGAGAAATGTGTGTGTTCCCATGTGACTCCGCTGGGTATTGTCTAGGCCTGCTGGAAGCAGAGCAACACTAGAGATGAAAAATTATACTTTGAAAATTTTCAACTCGCGAGCTAAACTACCCTTCCCGAATTTGAAACACTGTAATCAAGCTGAACTTTTGATTGTGTTTGACTGTGTTGGGAAAAGGTGAACCATGTATGTCCATGGGGTAAGTGGGGAAGTCGAAGTAACCCGCATAACGATTCATTACTCCCCAAAATACCAAGGCCTTGTGCTATCAATGAACCAAAAAAGAGAAGCTGGAGTTCTACCAGTGTGTCACGAAGTGTTGTAGTGGCTACAACCAACCTCCAAAATTTTGGCCTGCATCCAATTTCGGAGCCTCCCTTGAGAGTTTCACTTGATGACTACACACACTCGAGTTCACTTTGTGAGCTCGTGTGAGTCTTCACGTCCGCCTTTCTTGTTCATTTCATACAAGTTTTTCATGTTGATGTCAATGTCATGCTTGCGACCATCTTCTGGTAATGCTCAAAGTATTCGCTTTGTGTGTACATGTTGTCTTCACTATGAAAAAATCTATCGCACTCACACACAGAGTCACATTCACTGTCATGCAAGCATTGTCACGGTTGACCAACAATCAATCACAAGTATCGCACTTGTCGCTTACACCATCGGTCAGTCATGTTGAACATGTGTCTGGATGGTATGAGTCGTCTCATCATCGTGTCATGTAAGTGTGTGTTTGCATGATCACATATGCATATTTCACTCATCACACACCCGGATCATCACCCCACCATCGACTCAATCGACTATCACCCAGAACAGCACAGAAGCACCAAGCAAGCCATTTTGAGTTGCACTGCCCACAAGCAAATCAATCAGACCTCATACTGGTCAACCAGAGAGTTTGACCCAATAGCCACCTCAGGACTGACTCCCCTCAAAAATTGCGCAAAGGCTACAGACCTTTCCCGCTCTGCTGGCTGAGAAAATTGTGCAAACATGCCAGACAGACACCCAGTGCCCATCCCTATCTCCTTCAGAAAATTACGTAGTTTTTGCAGCCAGGCCTCCCGACAGTCGACCGACTGCTCACCAAGAAAATTGTGCAGTTTTCATGAGCAAGCCCTCTGCTGCCCAACAGTATGCTCAACTTAGAAACTACGCAGAGGTGATCAGCAGGACAAACTCCCAACATCAGTGCAGTTTTTCCCGCCAGCAGCTCCCAACAACGGACTGTTAGTTCCCTCCAGGAATTGCACAGTTTTTGCTGTCAAGCTCCAACAACTGACTTCCAGTTCCCCTAAGGAATTGCGTAGTTTTTGCTACATGCGACCAAGCAACAAACTCATAGTTCCCTCCAGGAATTGCACAGTTTTTGCTGCTAGTGTCCTGACAGCCAAATGCCAGTACCCTCCAGGAATTGCACGGTTTTGGCTGCCAAGCTCCCACTAACCACTCATTCCGGAAACTACGCAGATTTTGCCTATCCAACCTTCCAGCAGCCCAGACCATTCCCCTCAAAAACTGCGCAGTTTTGTCCTCTAGCTGAGACAAACCTCACGGAAAGTCACTATCGATCCAGATTTCCCATCTTCATCACCCAATGACTCTTGCACAATTTTCATCAGCAGTGCCCGGAGCCTCCATCTCATCTCGCAACCTTGTTGCCTCTCCCAGTCACCTACATCCGAAATATCATGTATCATGGTAGACTAGGAGGTTTTTGGATTTAATGTCATCTCATCATGAGTGACTGCAGGAATAGGTACACAAACAAACATGGTGCAATGATGAATGGGATGAACGAAGGGAGCACATGCAAAAGGACAAGTTCACTAACAGATGAACAAACGATGCATGCAAAGAGATGTGCTCGCGAACGAATGATCATGCAAAGATGTGTTTGCGGACGGATAGATGAGAAAACATGCAAGATGTGCTTACGGACGGATGAACAGACGAACATGCACCTTTCGTGAACAAACGAACCTGTCAAGCCTTCCAACATACAAGCAAGGAGCAACGTGCAAAAGAAACATCAAGCGAACCAACGACCATCGAAGGCTCTATGCACTTTGCCATGCATAGGTGAAGCCGTGACACACGATGAGGACATCCATCACCCAACAACATTGCAACTCAACATGTACACCATCAACAACATGAATGTACCAAAACTATCATGTCGAGTCATGTCATGAGTCATGTTGTCCACATCCCTACTGTGGGCCATATTATCTATAATGTAATGTAATGTGGAAGTCCAAGAGACCCACTTGTTGTACAAAGAGTCATGTAAAGTCGAAGAGTCATGGAAGTCAAACAATCATGAGGGTAGTTGAACAACCACAAGGTTCAATTTCATCCTTGGCTATAAATACCCCCTCATTTGTACATGCAAAGGACATTTCACCTCAACTACTCCCACATAGCCAAGAGAGTCTATAATATTTTCTCTGAGGAGTAAGTAGTGGCTCCAATGCCTTGTCCACAAGGTTAGTGATGTATGGTGTAACAATGTGTCTTGGAACTTTCGCTTAATTCAGAAGCCTGCTAACAGGCCAAAACGTTTTCACACATGTATTATAACTGTTGTAAGATTAATCTTGAACACTTGTAATGCATGTTGCTTTAACCTGTGTTTAGCACTTGACCTCATTCACTTGTTGTAATACATAATCTATTAATGAAAATGTGTTGTATATGCTGTTAACGTTGTCCTGCCCGTGGTGGCTACCTCCCCAGACATCAGACATACCTTTCACATAAAACTTACTATAACAACCATTGCAGTCGCGCAGACTCATTTGCTGAGTGTTGTACGTGTTATCTTCCTTTGTGTGTTGTGACTGCCGTGTGGACTATTCCTCCAAAATCTGTGCACATCCTATTGTGTTGTGTGTTCCTAGGAGAGTTGGTTCTTCCTCCCAACCAAGTTGGGACTCACTCCCACTCTATCCCTCTACAGTGAAAGAACCATTGACACAAGTGACACTTACAATCACCAGGCGCGCGAACCTCACTTCTTGAAGACAAAGCAGACCACTCTCCTAAGCTGACAAGCAAGAGTTGAGGCAAATCTTTAAGATAATGGCAACCGGGCCATCATACCGGATGGGACTCCCACACCAAACAGTGTGAGGTCTAGTTGGGACTTCATACCGGGGTGATCCCATGAATGTTGGTGGTTCTAGCATCGTCAACACAACCAAATTGATAATAAGTTTGTATTTCGGATTAGTCACATTGTAGAGATTTGGTCGACGTTTCAAACCAACTAATGTGGTTCATCCTCAGGACAAATGGTGAAAAAATCAATCTAGCAACCAAAAGTCTAAGATCTAGCAACCAAATATTTTTAAAATATTGCATAGGGTATCAGTTAGTGGATAGGTATAGGTTGCAAGAATTGCAATCCTATCCATTGGGTTTGCTGGTGTAATAAGAAAAAGATGAAGCAAGGAAACATTGATCTATGAATCCACACAAATATTTTAAGTTTCTCTTTAAAACTCTCGATATAAGAGTTTAAGCTCGTGCAAAATACTCAAAATTTTGTAAAATTAGCTCTTATAGCTATATTTCTCCAAAATCAGTTGCCATATAGAATCTTACAAGACTCCATAATGGTATTTCCAATCTCCACAATCCTACTTTGTTCAAAGCACCTATAGAATGTTATTATATATGTACATACATGGTGGATCCTATCTGTTGTAGGCCTATCCAAATTGTAGTTCCAACCTTTAGGGGTTGGGGAGGTTCTCTTTTGTTATCTTTCCCATGAGTAAACAAGATGTTTACCATTTCAACATTTTATGTCCTATCTTCTGTTATATTAATACCTTGTGCCCATAATTCTTCTTTTGTCATAACACATATTGTAGAAATTCATTGTAGATTCAAATTGCAGATTGTAATATGCTAAAAAAAATGACTTGAATCTACTCTACTCATCAACAAAAACAATAAACGATTGATGAAATCACGAAGCATAAAAGAGAAAGAATTCAATCACACATAACACAATAATTTTCTAGGGAAATCCACAACTAAAAACCCATGCTATCTGTGTATTTCATTAATAAAAGAAATATGAGAAGATTACAATGCTTTTCTCAAGCCCAAGAAACCTCTGCACTATCTCAATCTATCTCATCGCTTCACAAACAAGCTCCAGGCAATACTTAGCTAAATCTACTCCCTGCCAAGCTCCTATTTCCTTGCGCAGTTTCCTAGGGAATTAGCCCATATTTAATTGGGAAATTCCTCAATCATCAATTGTGCAATCCTCATAGGCCTTCCTCTGATTGCATGCACCACCCGTACAATTCAGATGATTATACAACTGATAGTACACTGTCCTTGAAATCCAATTTCAACTGGGTCTTTCTTTGATCTGACATGCATGTGTTAATTATGACTGAATCTTCAGTTTACTAGTTGATCAGTGCTGGTTACACCCCACTATTGCAGGTTACACCCCACTACTGGATCTCCCACTAATTCCTCCATCAGTTGGAACTAGTTTAACTGAATTTAACTCATTTAAACTGAATTAAATAATTACAACTCAAAATAAACTCAACCAGGGCTCCTAAAAAGTAGGAAACACTCTACATGACTCTAGTTAGACTCCCAACTCGAATTAACTGAGCCAACTAAGTCAAATTAACTTAGTTAACTATTACAAGTTGCTATGAGAATTGGAATTACATTTTAATTAAAGGAAAAATTAAATTAGGATTATTTTGTTACATTTTCAACACTCCCTCTCAACAAGAAAGGGATTTTCTGTTACCCCGATCATGCCTCTGTGAAACTCGAATTTGCATCTTGACAATGCCTTTGTTACAATATATGCATCCTGCTCCTCTGTAGGAATGTATTCCAACAACATGATTCTCCCTTGCACACAATCTCATAGATGGTGATACCAGTTTTCGATATGCTTGGACAGATCATGAAAAACTAGATTCTCAGAGAGTTTGATACAACTCTGATTGTCACATTAAATCATTGTAGGGTCCATCTGCTGACCAAATAACCCAACAAGGATCTTCCTCATCCAAATAGCCTCACAAGTTGCTTGACTAGCAACCATGTACTCTACTTCTGCTGAATTGAGTGCAATTGATCTCTACTTCCTGTTGTACCAAGAAATTGCTGCTGACCCAATACTAAATATTCCCCTGATGTGCTCTTCTTGTCGGATGGTCTCCCTACCCAATCCGCATCTGTGAAGTCTTGAAGCTTCACTCACTCTGTCTATTTGTACCAAAGACCAAACTGAGTGGTGCCTCCGAGGTATCTTAACACATGCTTAGCTGCCTTCCAATAAAGTTTGGTTGGTTTAAACATGGCTTGAATAAGTTGGTTAACTACAAAACACATGTCCAGTCGTGTGTTCACCAAATACATAAGTGAACCCACAAGTTGTCTATAAATAGTAGCCTCCACTACTTCACCTGAAGTAGCATCCTCCTTCATCCAGTTACCTGCTAGAGGAGTCTCCATGGGTTTGTTGCTCTCCATGTGGAACTTATTCAGTATCGCGTTTGCATACTTTCCTTGAGAGACAAGCAGTTCCCCATCTCCTTGTCATACTTCCATACCAAGAAAGTAATGCATGAGCCCCAGGTCCATCATCTCGAATTCTCTTACAAGATCCTCTTTGCAATATTTTATCAGCTTCTCATCACTTGTTAGAATCAAATCATTGACATATAATACTATAATCAACAATTTACCTTCAACCACAATATGGTAAAGGTTTAAATCTACTTCACTTTTTGTGAATCCCAACCCGGTGTAATAGTTGTCAATTTTGGTATACCAAGAATGGGGTGCTTGTTTTAGTCCATACAATGCTCGCTTGATTCTGCACACATGTGACTCTCTATTGAAGGTCTCAAATCCTTCTCGTTGCTCAATATACACCTCTTCCTCAATCATACCATTGAGAAATGATGCCTTCACATCCATCTAATATATCTTGTATCCCATCTACAATGACAACGCTAAAATAGATCTGATTGAAGAGTACCTTGCTACTGGAGAAAAGGTATCATCATAATCAATTCCCTCCACCTGAGAGAATCCTCTGGCCACAAATCTGGCCTTGTGTTTCTCCACACTCCCATATGTTGCTTACTTTACCTTGTAAATCCATCTGGAACTCACCACTGACTTGTCTGCTAGTCTTGGGACCACTTCCCAAACATTGTTTCTGATAATGGAGTCATACTCCTCAACCATGGCATAAACCTATACTAGTTACGACACTGCTTCCTCGAATGAGGATAGCTCAACCTCTATACTCTCACTCATCAAAGCCATGTAGCTAGTGACCGATCTGGTGACCTCCTCTTCCTGCATTATGATGTGGGTGCTCCCACATTCTCTCTAGCATCATGCACCAATCTGTTATCCCCTCTGGTGTGCTTCCTTCCATCTCTGGAAGTCTCTGCTTGAGTGGGTGCTTCCATTCTTTGCTCTTTTGCATGTGGCTTCTCCACATCATCCTAAGGTTCATCCTTTGGAGCTAAAAACTCCTCATCTGCATGCAACTGAATCTCTCTCTTAAGGGAACATCTCATGGCATTCTATTCATTGAACTTCACATCTCTACGAACCACTATTATCCTATTGGATGATAGGTAACCTCGATACTTGTGAAGTGTATCAGTGTACCCCACAAATATGGCCAACTCAGTTGTTGGCTCTAGCTTTTTTCGTGCATGCTTGGTAACATGACAATTGACTGATGAACCAAAGATCTTGAAGTGTGCCATATCTGGTTTCTTACCTGAAAAAAGCTTCTTCTTGTGTACTCATCCTGAGAATATGATGAGAGATTATGTTATGCAAATAAACAATTGTGGTGCATGCTTCAGCCCACAAGTGCAATGGTAAGTCCTGATCATGTAACATCGCTCGTGCATCTCCCACAATACTTCTGTTCTTCCTTTCAGCCACCTGATTCTGCTGTGGGTTATGAGGTTCCATTAACTCCCATCGAATGCTCTTATGATGCATATAAGTTCTCTAATTCATTCAACACATATTCTCCATCGTTATCACTTCTGAGAGATTTAACTTTCATGCCAGTATCTTTCTCGACAAGTGCTTTAAATTCAAAAAATCTAGTGACCGTCTGATCTTTCTTCTGCATGAAGAAAATCCAACACTTACGAGAAAAATCATGAACAAATATTACATAATACCTATGCTTGGCCGTGGATGCTGTTGAGAACGATCCACACACATCTAAGTGAACTTTATCAAGGATCGCTTGCACTTGACTATCTTTATCATGAAAGGAAACTTTCGTGTACTTCCCCATTGTACACCCTTTTCATGTGTCTATATGCTCTAGTGTACCCTTGGGAAGTCCTGTAGAAATTTGTTGCATGATCTTCAAAACTTTGTGGTGCAAGTGATTTAATATTCTATGCCACAACTCATCGATGTATCAGCTCTGCACCTTCTCTGCTTTAGTGCTCAAAGTGATGCAGTCTTCTACATCCAATTTGTAGAGGTTCTTCACTCGAACCTCAATCTTATTCACTTGTCCGGAGGCTTTGTGATGAAGGAAAGCCTTTCAATTACTAAATATCACATCGTAACCATGATCCTCCAACATGGAAAGTCAAACCAAATTATTCTTCAAACCTAGAACATACATGAAATATTTTAATGTGAGAGGAGAACCAAGCTCCCACTGAAAGGTAACAATACTGATGTCAGTCCTGCTATACCTCCCATCATCTCCCATCTAAATGTGCATTTGGACGTCCTTCTCCTCTAAGTCACTGAAGAAATCTTTGTTGCTGGTCATATGGAATGAGGCTCCACTATCTAGGTACCAAACACTACCCATCACTGATGTCATCATGCAAGCAATGAGGGTGAAATCTAGTTTGAATTGTGAAGCAAGAGCTTCACCTGTCCCTCCTCCTAAGGGTTTCTTACTGGCCTTCTTGTGTGAACACTTTGTAGCATAGTGTCTAGCTCGTGACAGTGAAAAAATTTAATCTTCGACATGCCCTTCTTCTTGTTTCCCTGACTGGAATTTGATTTGGAATGGGATGACTTCCCTTCCATTTCTTCACCTTTCCAGCTAAGGCACAATTCTCCTCATCATTATGCTTGGATGAAAATCCATCTCTAGTGTTCTGTCGAATCTCTTCTTGCACCAATTTGGACCACAGCCTCTCCCACTTTGCTAGCTTCTCCCTCCCATTAACTCAGTCCTGGTTAGTGTGCTAGCTCTTGGGAAGTACTAGAAGTGCTATGCTCACCAGATCATATGCGGAAACTATAATACCGACACTTCCAAGCTCATCCTGACTTTAGGGAACTTGGTCAAGTACTTTAGGATTGTGTCCCCCTTCTCCATCTTGATATTTTTGAGCTTTTCCGTTAGTGCCAGTTTCCTGTGGTCACTGCTATTTTCAAACAAGTATGTCAAGTCCTTCCACATTGCAAATGGAGTTTCTTTACCATGGAGGTTTAAAACAATATGATCTCAAACTCCTTCTAGGATAATCCTTCTCGCCTTTTCCACATACTTTATCCACTCTGCCAAATCTTGAGCATCGATTGGATTAGGAATATCTTTGTCTATGAATTACTTAAGCCTGTTGTCTTCCAACACTTCATCCATCATGTCCTTCCAAGAAATATAGTTCAAACTACCCTCAATGGCATATTCAAGTCTCAATCGGTAGAATGACATCCTACTGGCTTTGAAGTATGATAATGCAAATTTGATTTCTCCTGCAAAAGACAAACTCATATTATCCTCTTCTATAGTGATTTCAAATTTGATACCATGTAGAAATTCCTTGTAGATTCAAACTGTAGATTGTAATATGCTAAAACAATTGACTTGAATCTACTCTACTCATCAGTGGAAACAATAAACAATTAATGAAATCACGAAGCATAAAAGAGAAAGAATTCAATCACACATAACATAATAATTTTATAGGGAAAGCCACAACTAAAACCCATGCTATCTATGTATTACATTAATAAGAAAATATGAGAAGATTACAATGCTTTTCTCAAGCCTGAGCAACCTCTTCACTATCTCAATCTATCACACTACTTCACAAACAAGCTCCAGCCAATACTTAGCCAAATTTGCTACCTGCCAAGCTCCTATTCCCTTGTGCAAATTCCTAGGAAATTAACCCATATTTAATTTGGAAATTCTTCAATTATTAATTGTGTAATCCTCATAGGCCTTCCTCTGATTGCATGCACCACCTGTACAATTCAGATGGTTATACAACTGATAGTACACTGTCCCTTAAATCCATTCTCAACTGAGTCTTTCTCTGATATGACATGCATGAGTTAATAATAAGTGACTCTTCAGTTTACTGGTTGACCAATGCTAGTTATACCCCACTACTACAAGTTACACCCCACTGCTGGATATCCCACTAATTCCTCCATTAGTTGGACCTAGTTTAATTGAATTTAACTTGGTTAAACTGAATTAAATAATTACAATTCAAAATAAACTCAACCAAGGGTCCTAAAAAGTAGGAGACACTCTACATGACTCTAGTTAGACTCCCAACTCAAATTAACTGAGCCAACTAAGTCAAATTAACTTAGTTAACTATTACAAGTTGCTATGAGAATTGGAATTACAATTTAATTCCTAATTTAATTCAAGGACAAAATTAAATTAGGATTTTCATGTTGCATTTTCAACACGTAAAATGGTTCATACTCCTAATCCTAATACTATACAAAACATATATTGGATGGTGACTCACCTTTATTTTTATGTTTTTTTGACTATCTGATGTAGTCTAACAACTATGGGGTCATTGATTTGACGGTTGGGGCTTTAAGTTAGAGCACAGGTAAAAATTGTTTTCATGTGATTCCTCGGGCCAAATATTATTGACCGACTATAAATATCTTCATCTTATGGTTGATAAGGCACATCAAATCCAAACCTACATGTATTTCAATGTGATTTAAACTCTTTACGCAATCTGACGACCCACACTTATTCCATCCAACGGTCAATTTTCCACATCAGATAAGAAGATGATGCTTTTATAATGCCTTTCCATCAAGTGATATGATCCAATGACCATTGGCAATGTAGATCAATGATTTCCCTGATATATTGGAAAGCCAGGTGCGTGGAAGTTAACGACCCCAACCTAACCTGATATTCTATTACCGTGACTTGTCATAACCCAATTGTCCAATGATCATTTCACCATTAAAACCTATTGATTTTTGGTAGGGTGGCGTACTATAGAATTAATGTTTAGTACACAACATTTAATGAAAGGGGTAAACTCAGAACTAAACCTGCATTTGCACACTAATCAACCATCTAGTTGATGTTGCCGCATTGTCAAACTCTTTGGACCGTGGTAAAAGGCCAAGTGAGTGACCTTGGGAGGAAAGTAAGTACCCCAAATTTTGCCATTAGAGAATTTTAGTATTTCAATAAGTTTTCTTCATGCCAATTCAAGATAAAGGGATGATCCACAACCCTTTAAATGAAATCTTTGTCAACATCCTAGTCCAAATTAGGGAAACTATAGTAGAATACACTAATATATATACCTTGAGAGTGCAATTGAAGTCTGGTGTCTCGTATAGCTCAGACGAATGTCTAATAAAAACAAGGTTTCTATGTGCAACTTACCAATTTTCCATTATAACATTGATACTATCATTTTACTTGCCAAGAACTTTCATAACTAGACTAGGATAATTGTTTTATCCCTCTAATGGTAATTTTTTTTTGGAAAATTTTGAGAAAGCGATATCTAGAATGCTTAATTTACCATCTTCTAGCAAGAATAATACAAGCAAAGGGTTAAGTGAGGAATTTATCATTTGGGATGAAGGGGAAAAATTGACCTTTTTACATAGTTTTCTAAAGAACCCTAATGACTTTTCAGAAGTATTATTACCAATTTCAACTAAATTGCTCAAACCATCATACCAAACTATGATATCAGTTTTAGCGGTTCTTCAGGGTTCCCTTAACGATCTAACGATGGATGAAGAGATGGTTATATGCTTGAGAGAAGTATTGTTGAAGCCTAATAAAATTGTTATTAGTTTTCCAGGATACGTGGAAAGAAATATTTATGAATATTTTAGCTCAATACAACCCCTTCATACTTTTCAACACTAACATATTTAGTACATCTGATTATGTTTAATTATCCATAATATTTTGTTGACACAAAGATGATAAAAACACTTAAGAATACAAATGGAAAGGAAAGGGAGGTTGATAGGTGGACTCAGGTACTTTATCCTAGTAGAGTTCCTGGAAGTTATGTGAGGTTTATTAATCAATTTCAATTTTATTTAAGAGTCAAGATATTGATGAAAACACCAAACAAAATATCTGAATATCTTAGGAAAACTCTATTCTTGTCCAAGGAAACCAATATCAGTGATTAGTAACTCTTCCCTGATTTTTCAGTGATTCATGTGTATGGTTTTGAGTTAAATCCGTAGCACCTACCCAAGTTTATTACTCATATTTTTCCCCTGGAAGTTATTAGACAGAGAATGCATGTCAACGAATTCTATTTTGTTTTGAAAAGTAAGAAGGCTTTACTTGTTACACCCTTTCGTGTGAGTTCTTTGATAGTTGAGAAAAAAAAACTTCCTTCGAAGTTATTAAAAAGGAATTAAAATCTTATCAATTTGAAGAAGATGTACATTAGCATTAATATCCCCTTCATATCATATCATACACAAGAAAACATGTTGGTTTATTTTCCTATAATCATGACTCAAATCTTGAAATAGAGAAATGGGCCAATACTGTCTGGTTATCTCATAATGATGAACATCTACTTGATATGCAGGTACTTAAAGAAGATGATACTAAGATCATTAAAAAAGAATAAATCCTTGTCTCAAATAATATGCCAACCGGGGGGGGGGAATCATAGTATCCATTAGGACACTAAAGTTGAAGGTGGAAACTAGCAGATCAATCCATTGAAAAGGAAAGTATATGAAATGATCACATATCAAGCCCAGTCTGCATTAGGAGCAAAAGTTGGTGATTATAGTGCCGACATACCTACACTCCAAAGTACAAATGAAGATTTACTCAAGAAAATATATGATACAATGGAAGAGACCGAACCCAAAGATTTTGGGGAGGATGCTTTATTAGTAATAAATAATTTTGTAACAGATAAATATAGCAATGTTAAGGGAAAAGAGATGATATTGAATGCAGGGGAAATAGAAGTTACAAATAAGACCATGGCTAAAGACATCACCTCTTACATAGAACCAAGATACTTGTCGAAGATTGATTTTAATAAAAATGTCTTTAATATGACAATGATACAGTCTAAAAAGGATGCACAAGAGCAACCTATTAGTTCTAGAGCTACTTCTATCAGTATCAACCTATACAAATTCAATGATACAGATGTAATGGAATGACATAAACAAACTGGTGAACTGGTAACAAGAAGCTTGTTGGAATCCAACACTAGTAAGAAGAAACTCAGATTAGCTAAAGGATTCTAGAACTAATATCAGAACTCAATTAAATCAGATCAAAGATCTTGAGAATAAAGTGTTTAGCCATTCAGGCTTACCTAAATATGGTTCCCTGACCAAGAAGATGATAGAAGAAAAGGACAAATAAATTGAAAATATGAAGCTAGCTCTGAAAATCCTATACTATAACATAATAACTGTGGTTGAAAATTTCCAAAAGAAATAGAATGACATTGAGAAATTAAAAGAGATGAGTAGATCATTGATCATGAAGGAAGCTCAGTATAATACCCTCAAGGAGGAATTTAACAACTTTTTCAAGGAATTTGAGGAAAGGGAGAGGAAACATGTTGAGAAGATAGAGGAATACCAAACCACTCTTGACAAAGCTCTCAAACAAGACTCAACTGGTGGGGCTAATCCTAAAAAAATTCGGCAACTGAGTAGTTGAACAAAGGTTGAAATAATAAGATTGAAGTAAATGTTGATTTCTAGTAACAAGATAGACTAGAACAATTTTCAATCTAATAACTACTTCTAATGATACAATTTTTCTTATTAGAGCATTTAAATCATCAAGAAATTATACTTAGCCTAAAATTTGGTCTTGCAATAGAAAGTTTGGTCAAACCACAAATTTTGACCTACAATAAAGCCTCAATCAATGCCACAAAATTAGTTACAACCTTTGGTCCAGAGAAAGTCAAAGATGCTAGGAATATTTGACCTCTAATTTCAATTAGAAACTCAGTCAAATAGTAGGAGAAAATTCCAAGTCAAAGTTGGTCAAAACAGAGAACAAAAAGTCAACTCACTGGTTAATATAGTCTTATTCTTCTTTGCATGTGTGAGTAGAACTTCTCTTCTATAATAGGTATGATTTTTTGTGGATGGATGCCCATGAGGAGTGAATCGAATGCCAATATATAGTAGTCCAGATAGGTGGGTTTTGACCTTGGGACAAACCTCTTCAAGAGGTGGGGCCTACTTTTCAAGCTAGGGCTGATTTGGGCAACTAGAAGACAAATTATTTCTCCTTTGATTTTGATGATGAAAATACTGACCACAACTACAATTTCTCAACATCCCCTCTTAGCTAGGGAGGTGCTTTTCATTGAATCAAACATATGTACAAATGATGAAACAAATTTCTTCACAAGAAAAGGTTGATAGCATTAAGCTCATCCCACAAGCCAAAACCAATGGCAACAAGGTCAGGACCCAATTGAATGTGGGATAAATCAATATTGTTCATAAGGCAAATATCTCCAACCATATTAAATGGTTTCTCAACCAAGCACAATGACTCAAGAGAGTAATAAAAGTCAATCTCTCCAACCAAGCCCATTGGTATCTCAGTCAAACCCAATGACCCAAGAGAGATCTCCCTGACCAAAACCATTGGTCTTTCAAGCAAACATAATAACCCAAGCGAGCACGCCAAGCCTTAAAAACTAACCTCCCGAACCATAGTGGTTTCTCAAGCAAACTTAATGACCCAAGGGAGTAACGATGGGACAATCTTCTCAACCATAAACCATGGTCCCTCATCTAAGCCCAAGGAAGATTGTCAGTCTCATGATACTATACAATTAATGCTCCCTCTCTTCAACAAATGGATTATCACCGCCTCCAAGTTTTTATCTTAAACAAGAAAATTTCATCTGGGATAGTGGCTTTGTCAAAACATCAAAAACCTTCTCATTAGTAGGGATGTATTCGAGCCTCATAACTCCTCTCTAGACAACATTCTGGATGTAATCATACTTAATCTCAATGTGTTTGACTTGTCATGAAAAGATAGATTCTCAAAAATCTTTACACAACTTTGATTGTCACAATATACAATAGTAGATTCCAACACCTGGTCAAACAAACCAACAAACAAATTTCAAAGCCAAATTGTTTCACAATAGGTCGAAAAAAAATCTATATACTTAGTCTCATCCATACTAAGAGAAGCAAAGGGTTGTTTCTTACTTGTCCAAGATATCATAGTAGATCCAAAGTTAAAATAAAATCCAAAAGTGTTATTTCTATCCTTAGTGCGTCCGACCCAATCAGAATCTGTAAAACCATGCAACTACAATTCTCCATTAGAAACATATACCAAAAATAATTATACCACGTAAATATATCAATATATGTTTCGCTGCAACCCAATGCACATGTCGAGGCTGAATCAAGAATTGGCTCAACGTCTTCAGACCATAGCAGATATCAGGTCTGGTGTTAACCATATATTTCAATGAGCCAATCAATTTAAGATACATAGAGGGATCGGTCGAATCAAAACTAGAGTCTCATAGATTCATCAAATTTGTAACCGTGGGACTAGATTCTATGGACTCACAATCCATCATGGAAAATTATGAAGGATCTTAATTATGTACTTTCCTTGTGCAACAAATATTTCACCAGGATTTTTCCATATTTCTAATCACAAATAGTAATGCGTAAGATCAATATCCTTCACAAATTCACAAGTAATCTCCCTCTCATACTGGACAATGAGATTCTTAGCCATTGTCAGAAATAGATCGCCGACATACAATAGAAAAATCAAGGGATCACCTTCAAAAACTTTGAAGTACAGATTTGGATCAACATCTCTCTTTGTGAAACCAAGACTCAACAAATAACCATCAATTCAAAAGTACCATGCACGAGGAGCCTGCTTAAGACCATAGAAGGATTTCTTTAATTTACAAACATTTTTCTCTCCATTATGTATCTCAAAGCCTCGAGGCTATTGAATATGTACTTCCTCTTCAATGACTCCTTTAAGAAAAGTAGTTTTAACATTCATTTGATGTATTTTCAAACCTGTAATAGCTTTGAAAATGTAACTCTGGTCAATCTTCATAATTTCTATTGTACTCCATCAATACGTATTTATTATAAAATTTAAAAATAAGAAAAATAAAATTATTTTTAAGCACGAGTTTCATGCTCTTTTCATTTGTTCATTAGGTCAAAGCCTCCATTGAAGACTTCTAGGTTTTTCTTGAGTCATAAGAGTCACTTTCATATGTATTTGACCCTCCTTGGTCTTTCATATCATGTAAAGAAAAATATTGAGTCAAAATAGCCAATTTTCATCTCCTCACCAAGTCGGCCTTGCCTTGATGAAGTCGACCTTGTTTTGGGAAATTCGATCCTGTGGACGCAATATATATAGAAGGATAATTCAACCTCCTTGGCATCCATCACAATAAGTTCGATATGCAGTGGAAAGAAGACGACAAGAAGAGCGAAGTCTAGAGGAAGAAAGACAAAATCAAGGAAAAGTTTTGTGAATCTCTCTCTCACACGTGCAAGTTTTCTATGTTGGAAACTAGCTCATTAATGAGAGGGGGGGGGGGGGTGAACCAATAGTGATAACCTTTATGCCAATTTTAAAATTTTTATCGGATTATCAATTTTCCACACACATTCACAACATTAGCTTAACATAATATGAAAGCAATATAAACTCAAGGCATAATAATCTTGAAAAGCATCAACACAAATTATCACACATGAAGACAAAAATATTTATGATGGAAACCCTTTCGAATAAAGCCACCCTACTATTGCTCCACTTCTCAATTCTTCTATTAATCTGCTGAACAAATTTTACATGGATTAACTTACATTCATAAGTCGGAAGACTTGGATTCCTTCATAGTATGTTGGCACCTATTAGTTAGGAAGTCTATTTCTCTCACGGATCTACGGAAATCCATCTGCTGGAAGCCACCATGGCCGATGACCCTCGCCCAACTCCCATTGGATTATCCAACTCCTATTGGATGGAGAAATTTGTTCCTTATGCTAAATTTTCTGGATCACTGTCTACTTTGAAGCCTCCATGCAAACCACGTTTGACAATATTTCATACTGGGTCTCAACATGAGCGACCCAACAACAACATCATTTTCAACACAAAATATGAATTAGTGAGGGGTTACTTCATATCTTCTACTCACACTAATCTCTATTCTCTAGCACACCATAAATTCCCAATTCTTCTCGTCTCTAAACACTACCACTTGCAAAACAAAAGCTCTGAATTTCCCCTCAAATCAGTCTCTAATCTCTGCACACACAAGTTTGATATAAATATGCAATACCGTGTGAGCAGTTTCTATAATCTCTTCTTTCTAAATGCCCTTTCAATGTCATGCTCTCACACTCTTAATAGGACCAACCAAATAGAATCACACCTTTCTCATATTTATAATTTTATGAGATGATTAACTCAGTAAATGCTATAGGCTATGGAGCACTCAAAAATTCTTTTTACATCTCTAATTTTTCCCAAATCCATCTCCTTAATTTTATCAAGTCACTCTCTCCACTAAATGATGGATATTCTCAAGTTTAACCAACTTCTTGAAACTCTCTTACCTTTTTCGACCATATATTGGAAAGTTTTGATCAATACCATTGCCATAATACTAAAATTAGCTACGATGCATGAGGAATCTAGATAAATTTTATCTTTATGTCTTAGTTTCACCCATAGCAAAGCCAAATCTCGGCTGAAGCTACATGCACAAGCCTGCCAAATTTTGGTTGGAGCCTTCAAACCACATGCATGAGCATGCATCCCTCCAACTATGGCATGGGATCATGGAAACTCAACCAATTCAACTCAAAACTTAGCTACACTTCTTCCATAGCTTAATCAACATCAGTAAGACCTCAAGAAGCCATTGTAACCTCTACAATATTTCAGCAAGCCACTGCCTCATCACCAACATCATCACAATTCAAACTAGGTTGACTTGAATACCAACCAACGACTCCTCAAATCTAACACCTGTAGCAGCATCATTGACCTATCCTACTACATCCATCACCTATAGTAGCATCATTGTTGGCTTGATGGGCCTTAACCCAGGTTCAACGTTAGTCAGCCAAGAAAATCCCTACACTACTGGCCCTTTCGGCATCATCCCGCAGAGTGCAGACCGAAGTCTCACCCAAAGCAGTATGGGGGGGTGCAAGAACCAAGTTTCTGCACCCTGAGATGGTTGTGATGTTGATCTACACTTCCTGATCCTGCCTTTGTGCAGATCGATAATCCTTTAGGGATTATCGATGTTACTTCTCTTCCGTCCTTCAGTACTTCCGCGAAGGTACCCGACTGATCTTCGCGCAACCTTAACCAGAGGTCCAGGCACTTAAGCGCCTCTGTGGCTACGTTACTGTATAAGTTCCAAAGTTATCTTAAGTGTTACCTACTCTACCATGCAATTACAATTATCTTCGCGTAAACCTATACTCTTACTTGTGTTCAGTTAACAGATATAATCAAATACATTCACACATCAAATAAGCATTATAATATAAACCCAGATTGTAACATAATACAATTAGATGCATTAAACAGAGACAAGATACACAATGATTTGTATAATACTTCTCTTTATTGATATCTCAAGTTCAGTACAAACTCTCTCCACCCTGTGCACACAACTGTAGGGGCCGTCACACTCAGCTGTGGACTTCCACCCTAGGCCTCTGCACACTCAGCTACAATGCCTCTACCTACGCTAAGACCCGAGAACAATTAGAACTTCGTACCCACAAACTCTTCCTACCACTACGTCTTCTCCACTTTCTTTTCTTAGACTCTTCTAAGACTCCCTTTTTATACAATCCATGCTATGAATTTTGTAGCTCCTTCAAACTTTTTTTTGCCTTCATGAAGGAATTAATGATGAAGATGATCAATCAAGACAAAATATGTAAGGTGATATCAATGCTATTTTCCTTCACCAAATCTCTGAAACCATGTTTATTTTCTAGTAACAAGATAGATTAGATCAATTTCAATCGGTTAGCTACTTCCAATGCTATAAGTTTTCTTCTTAGAGCATTTTAATCAAAAATAATTTATATTTAGAGAATTTCAACCATAAAATCTAGTAGAGAAATAAATATCACAATGAAATAATGGGACAAGAGACACCAAGAATTTAGGTTGGTAAAGCCCCACTACAAGGGAAAAAACTAGCAACCTTGCCTTATGAGAAATTATTCAATTCATCCAATTTGTACATCTAATTTTATAGTCAAAATGTCAACCTTTTACCACAATAAATTCCAAGTTAAAATCAGTGAAAAAGAAGAAAATTCAACAATTTCCTCACTAGTCAAAGTATGGTCAAGGGGTCGAATTTTGACCTGTAACTGCTCTTCAAAGGGCTAAAATTCAGTCCTACAATTCCACAGAGAAAGTTTGGTCAAACCACAAAGTTTTACCTATAGTCAAACTTCATAGTTTGACTTGTGGTCAAACGTCAATCAACATCCTAAAAAAATATCCAAACTTCGGTCAACAAAAAGTCAAATATGCTAGGAATATTTGTTGAAAAACGCAGTAAGAAATTCTCAATTTGATTTTGCCTTGATTAAATTGAGAAAATTCGAATTTACACATTAACAAACAACTTGGATGATGTTAACTTGTGTGAAATGGCTTGTGTCACCCAGTTTACTCAGTAAATTTGAGTTAGAGGAGTTAGAGTTCAGTTCTTCATGTGTGATTGCTAATTTGTAGCAATAAAGGTCAGTTATCTTAGGTTATTTTCAGTTAAACTAGTTCCAACTTTTTTAGGAACTAGTGGAAGGTCAATTAAGCAGTGGAACTTCAGTCAAACTCAGTGATCATCGATTTAACTAATTAATCAACCCAAAATAGCTAGTGCATGCAAAGAATTTGAGTTACGTAGTTGAGGTGGAGATTCCAGGGAAGGATAACATTAGTTGTAGACTAGTATTGAGTGTAAAAGTGTTGCATGCAGTCAAATTCTCAACTTAAAGGAATTTCACAATTCAATTGAGGTAATTTCCTAAATAATAGGGGCCAATTCCTCAAGGAACAACACAAGGAAATAGGAGCTCAAGCCGAGGAAAAATTTGACTAAGTTTGGGCCAGAGGCATTCAATGAGCAGAGAGATAGGTTGTGCACTTGTAGGGTGAATTGAGTTGAGAAAATGAATTGTAATACATCTATATTAATTTGATTAATGCAAGAGGCATTGGGGTTTTTAGCATATTGCTTTCCCCAAATAAAAATACTTGTTGCATGTGTGTTATTTCTTCTTGCATGTCTGAAATTTTTGTTCTAAATTGTGAATTAATGTCTGCATAATAGTAATGTAGATCCGTGCCTTGTGATTTTGATTAAAAATTCATGAGCAATTGCAAATCTACAACCTAATTTCTTCATGGTATCAAAGATGGATTCACATTAAAGTAGGAAATTCGAAGTTGTTTCTGAGAGGTTGAAATTTGAAGACCAGTGTAGCAATATTTCTTCAGAGCTGAGAAGATGGCCTTCAATGGACTAAGGCTACTGTATGCCTTGGAAGGCACCTCTAATTTTGTTGCATGGAAGGACCACATAGAGATAGTATTGGATGATAATGGGTTGCTAGAATACATAGGGACAAATGTTGCAAAACCTCAAGCTTATGATGCCCATAACCTTGCTCAGTGGAAGAATGATGTAGCCAAGGAAAGGAGAATAATCTTGAAGGAGTAATGGATCATATTTTGTCGAATATCCAAGGAAAAGAAACTCTGTTAACAATTTGGAAAGCATTGACAAAATTGTTTGAGAATAGTAGTGACCATAGGAAGCTGGTGCTCAAGGATAAACTTCAAAGTATCAAGATGCAGAAGAATGACACAATTCCAAAGTATCTGACTAAGTTTACATAGTTTAATGATGAACTTGTCAGGGTCAGTGTTAATGTACCTGGAGATGACTTGGTAACCCTACCCCTCTTGGGCCTTCCCAAGGTCTAGCATAACTATCAAGATTCGGTGAATGGGAGGGAGAAACTACCAAGTTGGGAGCGCTTATGGTACGACTTGGTACAAGAGGAAATAAGGTGGAATACCAGATATGGGACTTCATCCAAGGGCGAGGATGAAGAAAATTTTGCATTGGCTTGAAAGGAAAAGAAGTGAAAAGGGAAGAAATCCAAATCCAAAACAGAATCCAGTCAAGGGGGCAAGAAGAAATATTTGTCAAAAATTAAATGTTTCCATTGTCACGAATTTAGGGACTATGCCACAAAGTGTCCACACAAGAAGGAAAGCAATAAGACCTCAAGAGGAGAAGCTTTGGATTCACAGTTCCTGATTGAATTTAACCTCATTGCATGCATGGCCAACACAATGATGGGGAGCGTGTGGTACTTGGATTCAGGTGCATCATTCCACATGACGGGAAATAGAGATTTTTTCAGTGACCTGGAGGAGAAATATTTGCAGATGTAAATCGATATGGGGGATGACGAAAGGTATAGCACAACCGAGATTGGTATAGACACCTTTCAGAGGTCGTCAGGCTCCCTCGTCAGGCTCAAGGATGTCACGTTCGTTTCGGGCCTAAAGAAAAATCTCATCTCTCTTGCAATTTTGGAAGATTGTGGTTATGATGTGATCCTCAACAAGGAAAACAAGGAAAGGAATTCCCGAGACACATATCCACGATACAGGTGAAGTAGATTGGGGTTCGTGTGAAGAACCTATACAAGCTATATATGGAGGATTGTGTTGCGTTGAGCACAAAGGAGAGAAGGTGCAAAGCCGCAATGTCGGTGAACTTCGACATAGAAGACTTGTCCATTTTCATCATGGCACTTTGAAGATCATGCAACAAATAACCACATGCCATCCCAAAGAAGCACTTGCACAACAAGATGTATGCAAAGGATGTACATTAGGGAAGTACACAAAATCCACTTTCAATGATCAGGAAAACAAAGCACATGCAGTCCTTCAAGGATCCACTATGATGTTTGTGGACCTTTCCTGACAACCTCCACTGTCATGCACAAATATTTTGTCATTTTTATTGATGACTTCTCATAAAAGTGCTGGATCTTCTTCATGCGGAAGAAGGAAGAGACGTTCTCCAAGTTCGTAGAATTCAAGGCATTCGCTAAGAAAGAAACGAAGAAGAAGGTGAAGGCTCTCAGGAGAGATAATGGAGGTGAGTACATGTTGAATGAATTTGATTTTTTTTGTGAAAAAGAAGGAATTCGACAAGAGTTTACAACACCCCACAACCCACTGTAGAATGGGGTGGCTGAGAGAAAGAACCATGGAATTGTGGGAGCAATGAGGGTGATGTTACATGATCAAGGCCTACCTCTGCATTTGTTGGCTAAGGCATGTAACACGACAATATGTTTTCATAACTGGAGTTCTCATCAGATTCTTAGCATGATTACATTGAAGGAGGATTTCTTGGGGAGAAAGTTGGATTTGTCACACTTTAGGATTTTTGGAGCCTTTATTTATTTCGATGTCTCCAAAGAATCAAGGAAGTAGCTAGAGTCAACAACAAAATTGTGGGTATTTGTGGGTTACAAAAAAACTCCCCACACCTACCGTGTGTACTTTCCATCTCTCAGAATGACGATTATGTGAAGGGATGTAAAATTTGATGAAGACAAAGCCATGCGATGCTCTCTTGAGAGGAAGCTTAAGATCCCACCAGAAGAGGAGATTTTAGCTCCAAAGGAGGAACCTCAAGAAGTTATGGAGAAACAAAAAATTGAGGAGAAAAGAGTGGAGACAACCACTCAAGCATAACCATCCAGAGAAGGCAATAAAAGGACCAGGGAAGCTAAGATACTTGTGCAGACTGTGAGGGAGAATGTGTGTGCTCCTTCAAATCAACAAAGGTAGAGAAGGTCACTATATTGGTACATTGGCTACATGGCTCTAAGAACTGAACTTGTAGAGATTGAGCCATCCTCTTTCAAGGAAGTAATAGAGAAACCAATACGGGTTGATGTAATGGTGGAGGAATACAAATCCATTGTAAAGAGAAATGTTTGGAAAGTGGTCCCAAGACCAACAAATAAATCAATTGTTGGTTCGAGATGTATCTTTAAGGTGAAGCATGCAACAGGCCAAAGCGTAGAAAAGTAGAAGGCCATATTTATGGCCAAGGGGTACTCTCAAGTTGAGGGTATTTACTATGAGGAGACCTTTTCTCTTGTGGCAAGGTACTCATCCATTAGATCAGTTCTTGCTCTGACTACACAGATGGGATCGAAGATCCACTAGATGGATGTGAAAACAACATTCCTCAATGGAGTTATTTAGGAGGAGGTGTATATTGAGAAAACATAATGCTTTGAGAATTTTGATTGAGGGTCTCATGTATGCAGACTCAAGTGAGTGTTGTACAATATCAAGCAAGAACCCCATGCTTGGTATACCAAGATCAATGATTATCTCACTTTTTTGGGCTTCACCAAAAGTGAAGCAAATGCAAACCTCTATCATATCTTGGTAGAAGGTAAATTATTGATTATTGTATTATATGTTGATGAGTTGATTTTAACTGGTAATGAGAAACTAACTAGATCTAGCAAGGAGGACCTTGCAAGAGAGTTTGAAATGAAGGACATGGATCTCATGTACTAGTTCTTCAAATTGGAACTAAGGAAAGGTGATGTAGAACTGTTTGTCTCTCAGGGAAACTATGTGAATGAGATACTTTATAGGTTACACATGGATATTTTCAAACCCATGGAGACACCTCTAGTGACCAACTGGAGGAAAGAGGATACCACTTCAGGTGAGCAAGTGGATGCTATTGTTTATCAGTAGTTGGTGGGTTCACTAATGTCTCTTGTGAACACATGACCAAATATGTGCTATGTAGTCAACCAACTGAGACAAGTTATGGTTAGGACAACCAAATTATTTTGGAGGGAAGCTAAGCATGTTCTAAGGTAACTCAGAGGCACTACCCAGTTTGTACTATGGTACAAATAGATAGAGGGAGTGGAGCTATGTGGTTTCACATATGCACATTAGGTAGGGAGTCCATCAGACCAAAAGAGTACATCAGGTGGAATTTTCAATGTTGGGTCTGCAACTATTTCCTAGCACAGTAGGAAGCAAAGATCTGTGGTACTCCGCTCGACAAAAGAAAAATACACGGCTGTCAATCAAGAAACATGTGAGGTGATCTGGATGAGAACGAAAGTTGTTGGATTGTTTGGTTAGATGATAGATCCAACTGTGATCTACTGTGATAATCAGAGTTGCATCAAGCTCTTTGAAAATCCTATTTTTCATGATCGATCCAAGCATATAGATATCTGGTATCACCATTTACGAGACTATGTGCAAAGGAAAATAATGTTGTTGCAGTACATTCCAATAGAGGATTCAACAAGATGTTGATATTTTGACAAAGGCCTTTTCAAGAGGGAAGTTCGAGTTCCACAAGTGTAGGATAGGGGTGATTGATAATCCATTTCTTGTTGAGAGAGAGTGTTGAAAAATATAGCAAGAAATTCTCAATTTGATTTTTCCTTGATTAAATTGAGAAAACTTGAATTTCCACATCAACAAACAACTTGGATGATCTTAACTTGTGTGACATGGCTTGTGTCACCCAATTTAATCAGTAAATTTGAGTTGGAGGAGTTAGAGTTTATTTCTACATGTGTGATTGCCAATTTGTAGCAATCAAGGGAAGTTATCTCAGGTTGTTTTCAGTTAAACTAGTTCCAACTTTTGGAGGAACTAGTGGAAGGCTAGTTAAGCAATGGGACTTCAGTCAAACTCAGTGATCATTTATTTAACTGATCAATCAGCCCAAAATATCCAGTGCATGTAGAGAATCTAAGTTACCCAATTGAGGTGGATATTCCAAGGCATGTAACATCATTTGTAGTCTAGTCTTGAGTGTATAGGTGTTTCATGTAGTCAGATGATCAACCTAAAGGAATTGAAAAATTCAATTGAGGGAATTCCCTAAACAATAGGATCTAACTCCTCAAGGAAGAACATAAGGAAATATGATCTCAAGCTGAGGAAACATTTGAGAAAGTCTGGTTTAGAGGCCTTTAGTGAGTAGAGAGATAGGTTGTGCACTTGCAGGGTCAGCTCACTTGAGAAAAGCAATTGTAATATATCTCTATTCATTTGATTAATGTAAGAGGCATTTCATTTTTAGTAGATTTCTTTCCCTAGAAAAAAATAATTGTTTCAATTGTTTTATTTATTCTTGCATGTCTGAAATTTTTGTTCTAAATTGTGAATTAATGTCTATAGAGCAGTACTATAGATCCGTGTCTTGTGATTTTGATTAAAAATTCATGATAAGTTGAAAATCAAAAACTTAATTTCTACAATATTCGACCTCAAGATTCAGTCAACATCTCGATCCAATAGCACGAAAAATGTCCAATACAAATATGGCCAATGCAGAGAAAATAAAGTCAACTCACTGGTCAAGATAGTCTTCTTCTTCGCACATGTGAGAAAATTTTCACTTTTAGAACAAGTCGTAATTGTTGTCAATGATCCAAGTGGAGTGAATAAAATGCCAATATATAGTATCCTAATGGGTGGGTGTTGGCCTTAGGTCAAACCCCTTCAAGAGGTGGGGCCGACTTAGACTACTAGAAGACAAATCATTTCTCCTTTAGTTCTGATGATGAAAAATATCAACCGTAGCTACAATTTCTTAACC